>WTSP01010562.1:0-19878 GCA_025331215.1 Actenoides lindsayi
AAACAAAAAAAACACACAGTGTGCCACGAAGTTGGCCGGGTGTGCGGGTGTGGGGTGGGGGGGGGGGGGGGGGGGGGGGGGGGGGGGGGGGGGGGGGGGGGGGGGTTACAGAAAGGATTAGACATGTGAATGCAGAAGAAGGCAGGGTAGTCCCCCTTCGTGGGGGGCATTGGATTAGATGATCTCAAGTAGTTACACTCTTCCTGAAAAACATTTTCTAGTTTCTCTGTCACAGATATAGTCCTGTCACAGACGGTCTCACTGTGTCGCCCATTTCTTTTGTTCTTAACCACTGGGTGCTATATTGAGGATTTGGATAGCCTGAAATTGACTGTTCTGTGTTTTGTCTTAATCTGACCATGGTTCTTAATTCCTTTGCTAGTCTGTGATCCTTAAGTGGTTATAAGTGTTCTTAGGAAGAGCAACAAGTGAATTTATTTCCCCAGGTTTCTGAATGATGGCTAAATCAGCCTACTGCTTTCATTGAAGGAGCTCTATGTATTGGACTAATACCATTGGGCTACATCTGTACATAGAGGGACTTCTGCTTCATCTGCTTTGTCTAATTTCAGGTATCGCATTCTCATTATACCTGTTCAATTGTTGACCTTTCTCCATTTCTTTCTATGTCTGCCCCTTGTTTTCAGATTCCCCCATCCCACCCATAGCTACATTTCCCCAGCACTGCTCACAAGCCCTGCTGGTCATCTCCTTGCCTGGCTGGTAGTTGGCCCAGCTTCTGGGTGCTTTGGCAGCAATTGGTTTCCAGTGCCCATCTCTGAGGAGGGGCTTGCAAGGCAACAGCTGGATGCAACCAGCTGACACTGTGCGGCTATTGCATCAGCTCCCAGAATGAGATTTCTTTAACACCAGCTGCTCCACATTTCCCTGGACATGTCACTGCAGCTCCCCTCCACCCTTGTACACACTCACACACCACTCTCACTCCATGGGCTAGCTCAGCAGGAAGTTCAAGCCTGAGAATGGTGCCTATCACATTTGCCTGGCCTGGTTTGGGATGACTTGGGTACCCTTGCTTCTACTTCTCTGTTTGTTAAATGGGACAAGGATGCAAGGACTCCAGACTACCCTGCTTCCAACATGCTCTGCTCTGATTAAAGTAACCTTAGATCTGGAACAGCTCTCCTGATGTAACGAGATAACATTTTCTCATTATTGCTATTCCTTGTAGATCAAAAATTAAGGGCAGTGGAGCCCGTATTGCAGGACATTACAGAAGTGTCACTGATACAACAGACCTTAGTTTTCAACTAATTAGGTGGTTGTTTGGGTTGTTTTTGTTTTGGATTTTTTTGGGGGTGTGTGTGTGTTGGAGAGGGGTTGGTTTGTTTGTTTGTTTTCTCCTAAGTGACTACAACTTATTTTCTACTTCCCATAATTTCACTCTGTCAGTTGTTTCTAAAATTCTCTGGAAAGCCCAGGCAACCCTTTAAAAGCTAAATCACCAGCAAGGTAATACTTAACTATGGACTTTTATCCCCACACACATTCTTACACAGTAGGTCTACAATAGCTTAACTTGAACCAGAGAGGATCTTGGAAAGGAAGCGCTACTTGTGAAAGGTGTATCCTGCTGTATCTTGACAGACTGTGAGCTGACCTAAAGACATTTCCAAAAAGTCCATATAGTGAAACTGAAATGGGAGGGAGTATGGGAATGTTGAAGTAAGTGCCACAGTTTTCTTCACCACCCAGGACTTTCATCTTACTCCTTTTTTGGCCCTTTGGCAGCCTGCCACCCTTGGCAGATGCTTGCTTTACCTAAAGGCCGTCTAATAAATACTTACTGCAGCCATTCTTGGAGACAGCTGGCTAAGCAAAGAGCACAGAAGAGCAGGAATATTTTACCTGTTTGTGTATTTGCAGAAGTTTTTTTGCAGGCGACGGGGTCAGAGTTTGTCAGTGACATACAAGGGATACAGGTATCAACATCTTCAGGTGAGGCCCCAAGGAGCCCTCACACTCCCTTAGGTTAGAAGGTGATGGCTGGGGGAAAACCCAACATCTTAGCTACTGACTTTTAGTCTCCTCTTCTTGCCTCCTCACTATTTCTGTGACTATCATTAAGTACAAGATCTAATGTCCTAATGGGCACCATTAATTGGGGCTGGGGGGTGGGGGTGTGGGGAAATCAGGAGAAGGCTGCCTGTGTTCTGCATTATTTGTCATGGTAATAAATGTTTCCTCTATTAAGGTTGGATAGCCTCGATGGGACACACCTGTGTCCCCCCCAAGCTGTGAGCTGTGCTAATTGACTGAGTGATGTGCCCATTGAAAGACAATGGAAAAGGATGAAATGAAGATGGATGAATTCAAATGTACCTCTCCAGTGAGGTGGGAGCAATATTGGTTCACTTCCTTTTCAGTCCTAGAAGTCTCAGTTGTTCTGATTCTGAATTTTCCCATTTGATAACAAAATTGCCTTTTTATTCATGCTTCAGTCTCTTTTACCCACATCCGTTTGTACAGGGAAGATCAAAACCTTGTTTCTGGAGCAGAGGGAGTTAAAATAGTCAACAGCCTTATAAAGTGACACTGCAGCTGTTTCTTAAGTAGCAATGGATCTTAATGAAAGGCGGCTCATAAAATTATTATCACAGCAGCAAGTAGAGGTCCCAACTGATATTAGGCCCCTATTGTGCCAGGCACTGTATGAACACATTAGGAGAGAATAACTTCTCTGTGAGGAATTTAAAACCTCATTAGATAAGACAGAAAGAAGCTGTGCCAGGAATAAGAGTCCCCATGGGGTAAAAAAAAAAGGCCCCGGTCACAAGGAAAACCCATGGTAGACCCCAGAATATGACATCGGGTTCTTGCCACTTGGGTTCGCTGGTAGCCCTAGAAGAGAAAATCATTCATATCTAGCAGCTCAGGACCAGTTTATTCCTATCGCTTGAGGCCAAGATTTGAGACTCTATTTTTTTTCAAATACAAATTCCAATCCTACAGAGGGAAAGCCCTGGGCCTGACCTGGGGCACCTCATCCCCACGCACTGGGATATATTATGGAGACAGTGCGCCCAGATCATGTAGAGCTGGGCTGTGCACCTAGCAGGAGGTCAGCACCATGTTTAGAGCAGCCATGACCATGTTATTTGGCTCTCGTGGCCTCTCTCCTGAGCCCTGCCTTCTTCTAAGCCAGTGTCAAATCTTCTTTGGACTTGAAGTTGGAAGGGGCTGAACTCCCAAGATAGTACTTTTCTTGGATTTTGTTGGCAGCATTGACAATTAGGCAACTGATGCATTAACATGCCAGAGAGGTTCTGATGTTTATTCATGTGCTGCTCTCGAGGGTTTATTGAATTGATGCCTGGTAAAGCAACTAATGGGAGCCCTTGGCAGGGTACCTTAGATGAATTTCCTTATTATCTCTCTAGATTTTATACTCTCTAGCAAAATCAATATTCAAGCTGGTGCACAATGCAGCCTCTTTTAGCTTCAGGGTTTAAAGATTTATGGGGCATCAGGGAAAACCAATGAAGGCAAAAGACAATGACAAAGGAAATAAAATCCAAGTGACACAAATTGCTGCTGAACTCGGGTGGGCAAAAACAATCATTGGGTTTTGAATTTTCTGTCTTTTTGTTAGGGAACCATTTTTCAATTGACCTCCCTCTGCCCACCTCCCTCCAGCTTTGGTGAGGCTGCATGTTGCCCTTGTGCTCCAGAAATTGTGACCAGGGCAAAGGAAATGCTGAGCCTTTAACAGGGAGTTACAAGGATTTCAGATGAGAGTTTTAGGTTTCTTCATGCAAGACATGCTGAAAGAGCACAGGAGATGAGAGGTAAGAATCACTACTTTAACATGCCTACACCCTATGCATCTTACCCTTCCTCATAGCAGGTCTGATCTCTGTTGCATGGACCTTTGTAGAGTCCTCAACAGTCCTGTGAAAAAAAAAGCCACTAGTTCTACCTATTTCAGTTTTGGAGAGGTGGAGTAGGGAGGAAAACAAGCTTTTGCTCAAATACTTCCATACATTTCTTTATACTTTTTTTTTTCTTTTTTTTTTTTTTTTTTTTTTCTCTTTTCCAGAAATTTTGCAGTGTCACAGGGTCAGTTTTCTTCAGATTTCAGACCTGCAAACCATGTACTGCTAGTGCTTTTCATAAGTAATGTAGCCCTACTCCCCAAGATATGACCCACTGCCTTGTGAGCCTGCAAGCTAATTGGTATGGTTCTAGCTAGCTAGAGCAATTAGGATACTCAATCAGATATGTTATTATTTCATTAATTCTGTAGAGTTATCATTAAGATTCCTACCATGTTTGCTTATGACTGCCCTAAAGGGAAATAAATGATAGAGTTTAGAAGGTTGGTATCACTGTGAGGTTAAATGGGTGCACAGCTGGCTGTCATGCTCATCAGTGCTAGCCCTGGACTTTCCTGATCACAAAATTACTGCTTTTCTTCTCTCTCTCTCCCATCTTCAGAAGCAGCAGCATTATGAGGCTTAGTTCAGCCACCCCTGTAACATGCTTGGAGGAGTTATGAAGTGAAATATCACTCAGTGTGTTCTAGGATAAGTCAGGAGATTTTTTTTCTCTTCCCATTGCTTCGTTTGATTTTTATTGCTACAAGGTTACAGCTTAACTGTTAAAACAACATTGAGGGCTTGAAAGGTTATCTGGCTATAAATGCAAACAAGTTCTTGGTAACAATATTCGAGGGTGTCAAAGTGTTGCACATGGGCGAGCCCTATCCCATCCATGGCCTGCTCAAAATTATTTTATAATTACATAGAAATAAAGAACTGGACCATGCATACCAATCTAGAGACCATTCAAGTAGGGAAGTTTTGTTAGCAGGAGGCAGACTCAGTCCTGGTCAAGAATACAAATGGCACCAGAGGTCCTGCATGATCTTCTAATTAAAAAACAGCTGCCACCTGCCATTACTGTCTTCTGTACACATGGACATAAGACAGGAAGACAATGGTTGCAGCATCACATACCTATAGACCTTTTATGCATCACGCTTGCAAAAAAAGTAATCTTGTTTCCTGGGAAGAATCCCAGATCTGGTGTGGTTGAGGCAAGGAAGCTTCTTGGACAGCCTCTCTTCCAGGAGACCTTCAGCAAGGGCATCATCATATGCCCTTTACCCTGCTTTTTATTTGCCTTCCTCCACAAACCAAGGTACAACATCTGCAAGTGCAGGTCATAAGCCAGTGGAGGGAGAAAATACCAACCCAAATTTATTGCTTGTTCCACCAAAAATTAGGTGAAGAATGTTTTGGTCCTGTTTGCATGCTGCCTGAAGATACTGTCACAATCACAAATCTCAACGCATAAACTCTTAAACACTTGATAGTGTGGAGGTGGTGCACAAATCCCACGCGGGGTCTCAAGAAAGGGGCAAATTTCAACCAGTAAAATTCATGGCCCAGCAGGCTGTGGAGGATCTTGTCAGTTCCTATGCTATGTTCCTCTCTCTCCCAATCATTTTATTACCCTGAACATCTGTGGAAATGTGAAGGTACAGGGAGCCTCGAGGCTGCTCAGCGTGTTTGACTCCATTCTCTCCTTAAACATGTGCAAATGCTACTTCTGTTTGCACCTTTGCAGATCTGTGATTTGCAACACCAAAGCCTAAATGATGCCTAAGATCCCTCCAGAGCATTAAACAAACAAACCAGTAGGGCATCTCACAGCCTGGGAAGTGCTAAATTGAAAGCGGTAGCACAAACTGCACTGCTTTGAAAACGAACTGGTTGAATTTCTCCACTGTGATCCAAACCTGAGAGGTCTTTTCTCATGGCTTTTTCTGCATGAATCCAGGCTCTGCATGCTCCCCAGAAAACTGAACCAGGATTCTGATTCAGAGCTTATGAAGTAGAAAAGTGTGTGTTTCTCATCTCATTTTATTTTTAATTGGATTTCTGTGAAGTCAATATGAAAAGGAAGAGGACGGTGTTGTGGTTTAACCAGAGTTGTGGGTTTGAGCCCCATGTTGGGCTGTCATGGCTTAACCTCTGCTGGAAGGTAAACACTACGCAGCTGCTCACCCACCACTTCCCCATTTCCTCCACCCTTGCCCTGTAAGATGGGAAGGAGAAATGAGAGGGGAGGGGGAAGTGAGACCCCAGGGGTTGAGATAAGGACAGTTTAATGAAACACCACCAAGAGAGAAGAAAACAACAGTACTAATGACAGTACTAAAGAAATGAGAGACAAAGGGAGGGAGAGAATCTGGGAAGGCTAGATCTGTGCATGAGACACCAACTTACCCGCTCCTGCTCCACTGAAGCAAGCTGAAAACAGACACCCCCTACCCTAGCCCAGCCCTCCCCTTATATAGGGGCATAACTCAGTATGGTATCAAACATCCCATTGGCTCTTTCAGTTGTTTATCCTGGCTGTGGCCCCTCCCACCTGCAGCCCCTCCCAGCTACTGGGCCAGCAGCTGCTGGTGATAATTAACTCAAACCAAGCCCAGGACAACAGCCAGGAGACTATCCACAGTAATAGTTTGACAGAGTGGGTGTTTAGCAATTTATGTACTGTAAGTGAGATGATTTGGTATTGGCAGTAGATACAAGCCTCACAAAAATGAGTCAGAGGCAGGTTGGTAGCAAGTTAAAAGCTAGAACTGGCTATGACAATAGTTTGGGCTTGAGGATTAATATTGAAGGACAGTGTTAAAGTAACTGTCTATAAGGAGAATACCTTCTAGTGGTAACTCCTGGGCTATCTGCAAGTGCTTAAGTTTCTTCTCAAAATAAGCCCTGTCCTCTTCCTTTTTAATGACTTTGCAAAGAACAGCCCTATCCCGTGTGATTCCCAATAGGAACATAGTTTTGTAACCACAAAATAGCAAAAATACATAGTGTCTCTCTGAAACGTCCTTTTAAAATGCCTGTTTTTCTGGCTGGTCGTCTCATTGCAAATGAAACTGCTGTGATCATAACTTTAATGCAATGTTCCGTTCATTTGTTTCTGTGGTATACCATGCATTTCAAGAAAAAGGTCACAATTATTAAAAAACCCAAAATCCATAAGTCTATCCTCCATCAGTCTTTTCCTTCTGCTGAATCATTACCTAAAGAATTTTGGAAAGATTTCTTCAACTGGAAAAAAAAAAAAAAAAAGAAAAAAGAAAAGGGAAAAAGTGTTATTTTCTTTGAATGTTGAAAGAATGACCAAGACTAGTCTTAAAAGGAAATGAGTGCAAAAGATTACAAAACATGATCTCAAATATTTCAGTTCCTTGTTCCTCACTGTCTATGGTCCTCATTCTTTGAATTGTATGCTAAGGAACCTGGTTCTACTTGATAATATCAGTGGTAACATCAACATAAATCAAGACAATAATATAAGATTATAATAAGGAGCATTCCCACCCGTGCTGTTCACATGTTTTCAACAGGCTGCCCCCAGGGCAGTGCTGGAGTCCCCATCCCTGGAGGGATTTAAAAGACATGTAGATGTGGCACTAGGGGACATGGTTTAGTGGTGACCTGGAAGTTCTGGCTGATGATCTTGAAGGCCTCTTCCAACCAAGCCAGTTCTATGCTTCTACATGAAGTTTATGCAGAACTTTAATTGATAATTTAAGAGAATGATAAATCCTTTAAAAACTGTGACACATGCTTAGGTGGAAGAGACAATTACATTATAAAGTACCTATCTAAGAGATTTTCTAGACATATTTTATATTAAAAAAGGCAGGCAAGCAATTTTTTTCTGGTTACATTGCGAGATCAGATGAGACAGAAATGCTGACTTTGAATTTCTTCAGAAAAACAACAAACCTTCCAGTTCACTGCCTTTACTGCCCTTGTAAAACTGGATAATCGTCTCTGCAAATTGAAGCCATAAATTACTAATTTCACACTGTGGGAGAGGGTTGAATATACTAATTAGTCAAACAGTTGCATTCAAAGTTCAAGCAAGCCAAGTACCACCCATGTGTCTATATTTCTCTCTGAAGCAGCGAGATCGCTGCCACAGCTGAGAAATATCAAGGCAGGTCCAGTCCCAGTTCTGCCTGTGTTGCCTCTGCAGACTGAAACACGGGCTCCATCCCTTCGGATGAGCACATGGCTTAGCAGGAATGGGGCCTGATCTGGGTTGTGGCCATGAGACACAGAATAGTAAAATCCCATTGAATGTCAGCGATCCCTTCTATTTAAAACCTTGGGGGTGAGACTGAAACACCTCCTTACATTGTGCATAAATGCCTTAAAGTCCATTTTTGCTTGGGGAGGTCCTTTTATTTCCTTTTCGCTAGTGGAGAGCTCAGATAAATTTGGCTCAGGTGTTGTCCTGGTAGGAAACTGAGTTTGGTACGCTCCCGGCTGCGGGGGAGACAGCGAGCTTCTTGCTGTCGTGTTTTCACTAGGAGCTCTTTGGAGCACCATTTTGGAGGACCCACTTTGAGGATGCGCAGCGTCAGCAGCAGCAGCTGGAAATGCTTGTTTATTCTGGGCTTTTTGTTCTTCCTTCCAATCAGAGAGTCCAAGCTCAGAAAACAGATGGGATTGTTCTGCTAGTAATTGGTCCAGCTGCTGCAGAGAAAATAGAAGGAAAAGCATATTGCAGTAATAAAAATATAATAAAAAGAATCAAGCAGGATACACAAGAGTATATGAAGCATGCCTGCTTCTTCTGCTTGGCCCAAAGAAGACATGAAATATCTGGCAAATGAGATGTTACCATAAAAAAGGGGGCAAAATCCTAAAGGACATTTTATTCCAACAGATTGATCTGATTGCCTAATGGAAAACCTGCAAATAGACTTCAATCTGTGGCCACTGCAACCTTGACCCTGTAAGCCAAGCTTTTCGGGAAAGAATCAAGGCAAGTCCCCTGACCATCATTTCTTTACCTTTCCTTGTCAAACAGAGAGCTGGTCCAGAAATGAACCAGACCAGTAACCATTTCTCAGTAGTTATGCTGGCTGTCTTGTCACCTTATTCTGGGAACTAAGAGCAGAATAGGATACAGGCACTTTTCTAAATATTGTCACTTTTCCTGGGTAGTTGAGCTTAAGCAGGGTAGCCAAGGAGAAAGAGGGTCAAAGACGTAAACGTAAGTCTGCTATTGGAAATTCTGCTCTTCTTGGCACTGAAAGGATTGTTCAGGTGTACCTCAGAGCTAGCACTTAGAATACTGAATAGCAGGACAGGCTTTAAACCCTCCCCACACAACCCAGAGGAGTGGCTTATGCAACGTACCGTAAGGATGCTCTCCCTAACCTGGCAAGCTCGATCGTTCAGCCAAAATTCCAGCTCTGCAACCTCCTGACGAACAGCTCGCCGTAAAACTTGCAGGTATGTGCCTTCCTCCCTGTAAGGACAGCAGTGAAAGCACACTCAAGTCAGCAGTGACCACCCTCCTCTTCCTCAGCCCCAGCATAATGCCTGTATCTGCCACTGCAGCAGTCTTGGTTTTACCCATGATCACAGGATACCTTACAAAATAATAAACAACAGCCCCTGTCTGCTTGACTCTCATTTCTTTTATTATCCAAGTTGTAAGACTAAACACATTGTAGTTGCAGAGCCAGCTTGAATCTGTGCAGGTTTGTCACTTCTAATTTATCTCCAGTACAAAGACTGCATAAATGCCCTACTTTCAGATAGCTCAAGACTGGAAGCCCCCCGGTAAGTTTTTGTGAACCTGAGTCTTTTTGATAATCACTGTGAAAGTTGTGAACACAAGTGACCAGGCACATTACACGTGCCCATGGGCTCTTGCTGATGCTAGCTTTGGATTTAGGTAAGTTTGTTGGGCTGCCATTACCTTCCTTCATCTGGCATAGCGCTGGAAAACAGCACCTGCTGTTCAGTCAGGTGCTGTTCAATCTCATCCAACTTCTCCTGGAAGTGCTGGCAGGAGGTCTTCATTGCTTCTATTTCATGGAGGGTACACTACACAGAAAAGCAAGAAGACACACCATTTTATAACTTTTCTTTGAGCACTTCTATGCTGAGTACCTTTGAAGCTGACAGCACGGATGGTATGGGTCCTCCTCTTGTCTGCACAACAGTGAGAAGCTGCTGTGAAAGTCCAGATGGCACTTCAAGTGAGCTTGCTCTGGGTGCATAACTCACATCCCAGTCACCACCTTTTCTCCTAAAGCATGTAGGATTAAGTCCTGGCACTGCTTGAGCCAACGAGTATTTAATTTTTGCCATTGAAGGGGAAAAGGACTTTGATCAAAGATCTGCTGTAATGTGCCAAAGTCTGATGTCACCACACCATTGTCAGGTATTATATTTGAGTAGGATGATTTGCTGTGGATTAATTATAGATTACATTACTGTCCATTGGAAATGAGAAACTGTTCTTAGAAAGAGGGAAGAGAAGGAAGATAAGTAAGAACTATGAGAAGAAAAGGTGTCTTTCATGTCTGGGTTCTCCTAAGCATCACACTGATTGTTTCTCATCTATTACCTGTTAAAAACCTAGAACTGGGTTTATCTAACCAAACGCAGACATGTATGACAATGGAGGTATGTGGAAGTACTGCAATAGAGTGAAAAAGTAGACATCCATAATAGGTCAGGGGATATATGCCATAAATGTGACAATTACTCTTCACTGAGAGAAGGTATCTAGTATGATAGATCATCTACACCTACCCTGATATAGCCGTCTACACCAGGGATGTCTCAAGGCAGGGAAGATGAATGAGCAGGAACGTATAGGCAGATTTGCAAGTTACTACTTTGTAGCACTGGACTAACACAATGGCAGCCTGCTAGTGACATCAAAATAAATCCTGTAACATCAGTGTTTGAGTTTCTAGTCGCATTAAAGGTTTTTCCTTTAGTTTTCATATCCTGTCCAGGGTAATACTGTCTGCTGTCCAAAGGTATGCCCCTCTATTGCACTGAAACTACTCCAAGTGCAAGAAGGTGTCTGTGATGTGTTTCCATCTTTGCAAATTTTGATCTTTTATAAGCTGTGGGAAGACCTGTACTCCACTGCTGACCACTGTAACCAATAGAGACCAAGAGGCATGTTTGCAAAGCATAGAAATGCCCAGTCTCTGGCTTTCTGCAATCATGTCCTTTAATGATCTCTTCATGTTCCCGTGCTTGAATGTGTCCCTCAGTCCCAGCAAGGCCTGAAACACGATGAAGTCCTCCCAGCTAGGGAATCAGACTCATCTAGAGGGCAAAAGATGCTCTCCATGCATTTGAGAAACCTCATTCTCAATCTCCATTTCAATGCAGCTGCTATGTCAGACACACTCCTGATGTGCCTGACCCAGGGATAAAACATCCCATAGCAGTAAAGTAAAAAATCTAACCTCAACAGCCATGTGATTGCACCAGAAATGGTGAACTAGAGATTAACAGTAGTTTGATAGGGCCAGTTCTGTGGCTACAGTGGAGGTGAGCTCTCCTAAATGTCTGCTCTCTGTGGAGCACAACTGGTGTTCTTAATGCTCTAGGTCAGGTGAGCAATTGCATCCCACTAGAGGCAGTCAGATGTGACTTCAGATTGAATGTTAGCTGACTGCCAATTTGCCCCCCACCCCAAACTTAAATCTTGTTCCTTGGACAGTTTTCTTGTTCCTAGATGGGAGCATGTGGGCTGCAAGTGAGCAGTGCTCACATAGTAATCATGATTTCTTCTACCCACTTCCAAATATGAACAGAGTGAGGACTTACAGCCATCCAAAAAGCGTGCCCTAATGAGCTTCAGGTCACTAGGAAGAAGTCAATGGGCCACAGACAAATTTCTAGGTGGTTCCTCCAGGCTAACAGAAATCTAGAAAGCACCATGCAAAAGATCCAAAAGTCACAATGTGGTTAGGTTTGGTAAAAAGTCATGCCAGCCCTTATAGATGAGGTGCAATCAGCTCCCTTGGCACTGGAGTTTTAAGCATATTACAGAACAGAAGTTCATATAGATTATAACACTGGCCCAGGCTGCCCAGAGAGGTGGTTGATGCCTATCCCTGGAAACATTGCAGGTGGGGTTGGATGGGGCTCAGAGCAATCCACTCTAGTTGCAGATGTCCCGGCTTACTGCAAGGTGTTGGACTAGATGGCCTTGAAAGGTCCCTTCCAAGAGAAACGATTCTATGATTCATTCAGAGTTCATACTCAACAGGGATGGAGACTAACTGTTCCAGAACTACTTTCATGCAAGACCTTGTTTTAAAGTAAGGTGCATGTAAATGGGGTAAATTTACTAACAGTTGCTCTGTGGTGTTTGTATGCCCTTGGTACATAGGATGTAACCCGAGTGAGCCTTTCTTGGTAAAAGGTGTTGAAACCACCTCATCTGTAATATGTAGAAGGTGTGCATGGGTGTAATCTCTGCAGTGACTGATAGTAAATTCACTCACTTATTGCACAGTGACTTGGATGTAGAGCCATATCCTTAAGAACAGGTCTTGGATAAAGCAGTATGGTGCATATTCTGCTCCTCCCACATTCCCTGTCCACAGACTGGAGAAGAAAAATTACCATTAAACCCCATGTTAGAAGTGAGATAAAATAGTAAGGAATTAATGCTAAAAAGCTTCCCAGTCCAACTTATGGTGCTGACTCACTGCCATCTTGTGGCAACAGCAAGAAAGCTAACAAAAGGCATATTTTCCAAGATACTGTTCAATGGAAAGACAGTGCAGATTTATAAATGCAGTTATGCAGAAGCATAAAATTCACCAGTTTCACTTTCTGGAACTTTTATCTAATAATTTTCTTCCCTAATTTGCACAACAGTTCAAGTTTCATTTCCTTGTGAAGAGCAAATAGAAGAGCAAAAATGGACATGCCTGCAAACTAGCTGCTCCTTCCACAATTTTCTCAGGATGAAAAAGCCACTCCTTACTCCCTTCCTTGCTTTCTTCCCCAACACACCTTGAATCTTTCACAACTTTTGGGACCTCTCAGCAATGCTGAACAAAGAAATAAAAGATCTGGTGACTTTTTTACTACCAGTATTTTTATTGCAAAAATTCACCTTAGTGGGACTTCAGATGTAATGCGAACTTCTTATCCTACCACAGTAAAATGGTAAAATGGCAAATGGCTTGAGGGTCTGATAGATCACAATTCACTCTGATTTAGAGCAGTTTATCTTATGATACGTATCTGTATGTTCACCATTAGTCTTTAATAGACCCTAAGTGATACAAGCTGAATGAGTCCTCTTTTACTAAGAGGATTACACTAAATCATGTAACCTGGCATTTTTTTGCAGTCCAGTAAGTTGCTCAGTTACTGTAACTCAGCCAATTCACAGGAAGTCACTGAAACTCATTCTCATCTCTCAGCGTTTCGTTTGACCTGTAGACTTTATCACCCAGTTCGCAGTAACCATTTTAAGATTGAACTGATGTATGTAAGTTACTAAAAGAAGCAGCTCAACAAAATGGAAGGTGCACAGATACGTTTGCCATTTTTGCCCAGAAGGGAATGCTTCATTCCCCATCCGTTTTCGCAGCTACATTCCCAAGATATGTCTCACTAAAGAAGCAAGCGTGGCAGGAGAGGAAAGGAAAAGGTAGTGTGTACTTTTAGCTCATAAAAGTGTGTCAGCTGTCCACATGTATGAGGAAGCCTACTCACCAGAGCAAGGTCACACATTGCAATGTCCTGCAGGAGCATCAGCATTTTCAACAGCTGCAGCTCAGTGGTGACATGGTTTGAGGAGCAGCATACAGGGTGTTGAGGAGAGACAGCCACAGGGAAGGTCCACGGGCAGCAGCCATGGCAGCAACAGCAGTGACAGCAGTGACAGCCCTGTGCACCCCCAGCACCAGAGGTTTCACTCCAGTAGCACGTCCTGTATTTGCCACAAAGCACACTGTCAAGAGAGGCTGATTTTTTCAGGTTAGTATGGGGTGGCCAAAGCAGTGGTGGTCGCTTGGGTTTCCTAGCGGGAATCTCAGTTTGGCTGGAGGCTTCAGTGCTCTGCTTCACACCATCCTTCGAAGCCCCTGGGTCTGACTGAATGAGGGGACCACCCTCAGAACAGTGCACTAACATGCCGTAGAAGTCTGCAGGATCTTCCCTAGCAAGGCTTTCACTGAGAGGAGCGTTTTGACCTGTGCTCTTCACTCTTGAAGTAAACTCCAGCCCTGAAGACATCTGAACAGTAACAGATTTCAGAGGAGCAGAAGACATTTCACCATTTTGGACAGTGTCTCCCTGTTCTGTTTTGCTAGCACCTAACACCTCCCCTATACCACTAGTCTTCTGATCTTCAGATGAACTTAATCCAGGCCCTTCCACTATGCAGGAGGGATGCCTCCAAGATGCTTGCAGAGAACAGCTCGAAGCTGCACTGCTCCCACTTTGCACTGCTGAGCCCCACTGCAGACTTTCTGGAAGACCCATTTTGGGGGACCATCTCGTATTTTTTGAATCAACATCCATTTTGCAAATCTTCTGCCTGTTCATCACCTCATTCACTGGAAGCAGGTTATCATCTTTGCTGACCATTTCCACACCCCACCATGGTCCTTTAACATGACCTGTACGATCTCCATGGGCACTTTCATAACATGCAGCTCCAACATCCTTTTCAGTCCAGTACTTTTCACCCTCATCTTCACCTCTGATTTTGCTCTCACTGCTGACTGCAGGGTTTATATCACTCAGCTCAGTGAAGGTTACATTCATCTTTTCGTGTCCTGTACTAAAATATAAATGACAGTCAAATTTGGAGGAGTTAGGATACCCTTCATGTTGAGTATCACCCTGAAAACAAGAACTATGGTCTTTTATGCACCTTTCTCTTTCCTGTTGCTTTCTTTCAGTTTTATCCTCTTTCTTGGCCATGCCACATAACATGTCTTGGACAAAACTCTCTGGTTCAGCATTACGTTCCTGATACTTGCCATTTTCTGCAGTCAGCAGCAGATGAGCCTTTTCTCCCTGGTCATTGCATGCTTTCATCAGTCTAGGTACTGTCAGTACTCTCTCACAAGCTGTGATGAAGACCTTAGCAACACAATCATCTGGCTTTTGTTGCAAATCTTGATTTAACATAGGAAAAACTGTCCTGTGAGACAGAGCTGTTTCATGATTGTGGATATCAGAAATAAAATTAATCTTTCCTGAAAAAGACATATTCTGAAAGAGAATTAAAAAAAAAAGAAAAGGAATTGAAATACTACATTTGTTCTATCACATCAGTTTGCCCACCACTATGTTGCACTGGGTATCCCCAGGACATCTTTAAATACCCAATGAACTAAAGAATCAAAGATTCTTGTAATATTTCTTCTCTAATGCTCATAACTTTCCACAAATCTTGCATTAGGATGGTGGAAGAGTTGTACAAAGTTCTGAGAAAGCTTCTCACCTTCTGAGGTTTTCTAGGAGGATGAATTCGTTTTCATGAAGCTTTCATAGCTCCATGCTTTTTTAAATGTCCCTTGTGCCAAGGTTACAGTTTTCCCAGACCTACCGATGACTATTGCTCATTTCTTACTTGCAAAACTACAGGTTCTGGCAGGTCCTCCATGAACCCACTGCTGTCTGACTGGCAGCTGCTTGTTCTCGTCACCGTCGCCTCTGCTGGGGAATACAGAAGGATAAGAAAAATTAGAAAGACAGGAAGCAGTACCAAGTCAAAATTAATACAGAGCTAAGCAAGGGTGCTTTAAATATACATTTATAGAAATATTCTTGGTCCTGACCAGAAACCTGCAATATTGCTACAAGCAGAAAAAAACAACAAAACGTACTCAGGATAGCTACTGCTGATGTTACTAAGTGTTGACTTATTCACCAGTGTAATCATCAACTGCAGATTTCAGATTTCAATATATTCACACAACATACACAGTGTAAATGACCAATAAAGCAGCCAACATCTTGTTTTCTTCGCTAAAAATGTTGACTTTTAATTGTTCGAACTGTCTCAGACCACGTCTAATTCATACGATGGCTTCAACCAGGTGACTTCTGCAGAAGGAAGCTGTTCTCGTGCCTCCCTAGACCAGTTTGTCTTTATTTTGAGGCACTGTGTATTATCACTGTTGTTTTCTGGTCCAAAGACAAGAAATCACAGTAACAAGCAAAGATGATATAGTGTTGCATGGAAAGATATAAAGGCAAGAGAAAGATATTCTAGATTTACTCCAGATGTTTCTAATCTAGCAGCCACATCACCTGTCTAAATCAATTCTTACCCCAGCTTTTGCAATTAAATAAATTATACATCATTAACTAGCGGATTCCACAAATAAAAACCAACCCTCTTTAAAAGTACAAATACTTGAAAGTAAACCTTCTCTTACCCTGTACATCCCAATACCTCTTAGCCCTTGGAAAACTTGCACTTACAGACAACCTCCATCCTGAGATAATGAGCTCATACTGAGATAGATAGCCGGCACAAAAACAGAGGTAGAGTTGAGGGAACAGGGTGAGGGAATCTGCTGGGGGAGGGATGGAGACCGAGACATTCCGGGTATACTTCCTCTCCTGTTCCTTGACTACACAACAAAGACCGAATCCTAGGGCATTTTGTCTTCTGGTTATATCCATGAAAATATGACAATTAACCTGCAGTTCTGAGACCTGAGTTATTAATTATCATTTCTGTAAACTGGAAAAAAAATTTAAAAAGCCTAGTAATTATGTTTAAATACATTAGCAGACTATGGGCTTTCTTAAAGGTATCTTGGGCATCAACTAATGAAAATCAAACAATCTACTTGTAGACAGCCACTGTAAACCCAAGTATCATTTAATGTTTTTTAAATGAATTATTTGCGTTGTCAGTCCTGGTATCATCAGCAGCACACCAGTCAGTCAGTTGCTTTCCTATTCCAGGTGAGAAACATGTGGTTCCCATGTCATACACCACAAAATCTGCAGCGATGTTGCTGAAAATTGCCTGTTTTGTGGGTGGTCTCAAAACTCATCCTTGCAGTTTCCCACAAATGACATCAAGGTTCAACTTCTCCCCCAGGGAGACTGCTCTACAGATTCTCTAAACTTTTTTAAAGCTGTTTCAATTACCCTTTGCATCTTTGCCAGCTGTTGCTTACAGTGTGTCAGTCTGGCCTATAGTTTTCCATACATGAAAATGAACAAAGAAAGGCTTAGGAAAAATTTTGAAAAGCTGAAATGTTTCAGCTGCTGTAGTTCCAACCAATTTGAGATTCAAATAATTTGACTTGTATCCTACAATCATAACAACTGACTTTGAGGCTTTAAAGTTTGCAGAGTTAGAAGACCACATTCTCTGCTTACCTAGTGTTTTAAGGTGCCTGTTTTTCTCCTGAGACATGCAAGATAACAAAGTAGCCGGTGTGTTACTAGAAATTACACACAGGGAAAAACTTGTAATGGAAGAGTAAGGGCACTTAGAATTCACCTTCTGACCCGGTCAAAACCAGGGGGGCAGTAGCCAGGTTTGATCCATTAATTACAATAAATGTGATGCCTCTGTTCCAACAACAGTCAGTTGTATGTGTGTGTTGCAACCACACAGCCTCCCACCCACATTTACGTTCATGCACTTGCTAGAAACCTAACCAAAACAGCGACTGTGGACTCCAGGCTGATCTTTAGGCACAAGGTGTGACATTAAAGACGGGATGAAATGCCTGCAGACCAAGTTAATTTCAGTCCATGTGTCTCCCTGGACTTGTCCTGGAAGGAGGTGTGCCGTGTGATCTGCTACCATGGCCCTCATTGATTAAACTCGCAAAATATGCAGAAAAATCAAGGCTTAAAGCACTCTGAAAGGCTGTCTGCGTATGCATTTTAAAAAAGGTGGTTTAGTAAGGACCTAATGACTATTCAGAGCATAAATCCAGTTTCTACAATTTTTGTTAGCAAAACAGAAACTTATAAAAGAGAAGAAAAGTGTAGTAGAAGGACAACTTGTGCTTATTACTGTGGTTTTCTGTCCTCAGACTAAGTAGTCACCTTCATTTGAGTTAAGCAGCTAATTTGCACCTACCTACCTATTAGTTGTGTAATGAACTAACACTCCTAGGGTAAAGGATTAAATTCCCCATGTAGCCAGTGCAAAACAACGTCTCAGGGGGGATGAGCTGCAGTTCTTTTCCAACTACATTCAGATATCCAATCACGATATTTAATCATGACAGCCCACAATGACTTGCAAGATCCTACCCAGTGTGCCATGCCCTGTCTAAGGCAGACAGGTGACGATAAGGGGCTTTTAAAAGATGAGATGTTTCTGGAACACTTTCTTCAAAGCCAGTTAAAAATTCCCTCAATTTCAGTGGAAATCTGAATTTAAAAAAAAGACTTAGTAAAAATGAATATAGGCCTCCAATGAGGTCAGGTGAGGTCAAAAGCTATGAAGAGACTGTCAAAGCGGTCCCACGGGGACTTCAAGCTGAACAACAGGCTCCCAAGAGAAATGCGGAGTAGGGCTGTATAGGGAAGGCAGGTCACACAGCAGGCTTGGGGCCATGCCAAAATTAGACTAAGCATGACAACCCTTTCCATTTAAGACAGCTCACTTTCAACCTACATAAACATAGCTTGGTTTAATGTCTGTATACTATAGACAAGTGGTGTTTACATAGTGGAGGGCGACATGTGCATACCAGAGATACCGTGCTTTGGGTGAGGAGTAGGCCAACGGATTGCTTTGTTTCTCAGTGTCCCAAATAGCAATTAAGTGAGACTGCAAATTAGACCATGCCTGATGCTGTCCTGAGGAGGAATAGAGTTACCCTGTTTGTGAAATTTCAGCTTGCCAATGGTAAGAGTCCAGTCTTTCTTGTCAGGCTCTAATACCTACTAAGGACAGCCATAGCCCGAGTTTCTACTACGAGACTGACTCTTTGCAGGGGTCCAAAGCAGGTCTTTGTTACCTCCCCTAGGACAAATTCCTGTAGGAATCTACCAGGTATCTGAAATTGTCCAGGCTGGATGCTGCTGGCAGTTTGTCTCAGAATGAACTAACATCTAAAGCCCTTTCAGCAGTGGCCAAGGTCACCGTAGGGACACCATTCCTTCACAGCAAAAGTTCCTTATGTTTAAGGGAAATGAAGTCTTTTAGCTACTGGAATGTTGTCGTTAGGAGGGATGCAAGTTGGCAAAATAGGTGTGGGGTAGATCAGCAAATTTACATAGTTTATTTTGAACTTTTAAAATGCTTTCACCTTTCTCTTTGAAATGAGTTTTGGGGTTGTTCTTTTCCTGAAAGCAACTTAGTTTTTTTTTTAATTTGAAGAATGGTGCGAAAAATGGGTTAAATCTCCTGAACATTAAGCAAAACACGTTTTCCGTTCTAGTCTACCCAAACTGCATTTCTCTCCGATCATTTGGTTCAGCCACTGAACCGAAATATCCATTATTCATGTAGCTCTACTCTTTTCTCCTAGTGTGTGGAGACACCCAAACCTGTAGAGATTCCGCAAATACATGCGGAGCATCACACCAAGGAAAGATAAAGTATGTTTGGAGAAGAAGTAGAGATGCAGACCAGTATTCAACTATGAACTGAAAATTACAACTCTGGGCCCTGTGCAGAGAATACATCTGGCTATGCTGGAAAGAGGAAATCTGAGAAGAGCCCCTGAAGACCTCAGTGAGGAAAACCTTGGCTCTTCGCCTTTCTGTGCTAATTGAACTGGGATAGTTTAGCTCCTGCATCCCATTTCTGTTCTGCCTGAATTTTAAATAAAAATAGGTTAGAGGAACTTACTAATCAGGTTTCTGCTTCATTTTGTATCGTAAAAGAAAGTATAAGCCTTCCAAATCCTAAAGGTCCCACAGCTTTCCAGCCCTTTACTTGATCAATCCAATTTCATTAAGTGACTTTTTGTCTCCCCTTATTTTCATGCAGATACCGTCGCTCTCATTTTCATCAGCCTTTAGTGTGGGAACTTTCTGAAACTATCTGCCTGCTAGGTTCACCACTAATAGAAGAATGTTCCCT
>WTSP01010562.1:29266-58844 GCA_025331215.1 Actenoides lindsayi
AAGCCAAGTAAAAACCCCATAGTGTGCGGGGGATAAGATAAATAAAAAGAAAAAAAAAAAAAATAAAAAAACCCCTTTTAAAAAAAAAAAAAAAAAAAAAAAAAAAAGCAAGCCATAAATCTCCACTTCAATTTTTGGCCAAGCATAAATGACACTAAAACAACAGAGGAAGAGAGAGATATTCCAGTGTTTAAACAAAACTTTAAAATAGTATTGTGGTTCTGCAAAGGCATAAATCTTATGTAAGTTCAGTTTACTTGTCTGATTTTGATTCATCACTTAAATGGATGACAGTCATACCAGAACTAAAAACAATTAATTACTTTCTGTGTTTTCTGTAATGAAATTATTACTAAATAAATGCTTATTCCTAAAATTCTTAAAAGAGTATTAAGGGCATAGAGTTATTTTCCCCCCACCCTTCCATTGTGATTGATATACCTATACAATCTACTAAATCCTGTAATGAATGCCTTTTATCATTAAATAGCACAGTCGTTTTTCAGAGATGGACAAAGAAAGGAAAAAAAAAAGCATTTGTGGGTACGTTATTATATTTCAAATTTTTTTCCCCACTGGGCTGTGTCCACATTCTCTTTTTTAAATTTCTCACTGAATGTTTGTCCAAATGGTGTTTTTCACTGCACCAGTCCTGGGGAATTGCTATTCTTTGTACAGACATGAGCAAGACTACTGGTATGGGGGCACATCTTTGCTCATAAACATCAAGACATCCATGAGGAAACAAAATCAAAGTAATCTCACATAATTCAGGTGACAAAACATATAGTCTGAACAGCAACAAGGAACTGACATTAAACCCCAAAAGTCACTGGAACCACATGTTATCAGGCTGGACACATATAATCCTGCTAGGAGATGTGGCAATAACACTTGAATGCTATATGTATGCAATCTATTACTGTTAAAAAAACCCCAAACAAACCAGTAGGAAAATAACAAATGTATGCTAACAGATCATTTGAAAGCAAAAAGAAACCCCCCGGAACTGAGGAATTCATGATTTACTCCCTTTACTCAGCTCTAGCATTTACCAAGAAAAGCCAACAGACTCCAATGAAAACACTGGCCCCACTGAAGTCAGCAAGATTTATGCTTATGCCATCAACAGGCTCATGATGTTGCTCTTGCAAATCCAGATATCACTCCAGAGAATGGCATCTGTGAATGACCAGCACCAGCGGATATCTGTGTTTATGGTTTTTTTCAGACACCTGTATATGAACTTGGGTTGCTTAATTATTTGTGCTGGCACCCCAAAAGTAGTCAAATGTAGTCCTCAAAAGGTGAGGGCTCACCAAACTTTCACCTTTGTCCCTTGCTATCTGCTTCTTGCTACTTAATAGTTCTTTCACATTAAATATATGCCTCATTTTTAAAAAAAACCCAACAACTGCCAGTCCTGCTCTAAGCACTGGGTAGCAAGGGTCCCTAGAGAGCAAGGCCAAGCGCTGCCTGCTTTGGAGGCTGAACCGCCCTTTCCTCAGTACCACCACCTCTGGTAGCAAACACTTGCCTCATCCAAACCCAGATTCCCCCAAATGGCAGCATAACATCTGGTCTAACAGCTTTGCTTTTAATCCTTCCATAGACTCCTCAAATAACTTATTTTCTAACACATGATTCAATGCTCTGTCAGCTCATGTGCTGATAGTCTATGTGATACATGGCATAAAGGCCATGCTTCCACCAGAACGTCCCGTTTGCGTGGTCCTGGTTGAGTTAGGTACAGAGTGGCTTCACAGCCACTCTCTCCAATCTCCTGGTTGACTTATCTCCTAGGTATCAGAGAGTTGCAGTATGAGGGGTCTGGCAAATAATTCACTGAGCAGGAGCAAAGCTTTGATGTCATTTGAAGAGTAGAGAGATCTGCTTAAAGCATCAGACAGCGACCTCATACACTCGAATCTGTGCATGGAAGGTACCTTTTTCATGTACATTCACTGTGCCCCTCTGACAAGCCCAGGATATTTTTTATAGCCCTGTGATTTATCAAGTCATATCATCTAAACTGCCATGTCTAGAATAATGCACCCAAATACTAGAGATGGGAATAGAGAGGGAAAATATATTATTAGGATAAGCTTCAGAAGCAGCTCAGGAACAGTGTTTTAAACCCAGAAGTGGCCAAATTATCTTTTTTCTTAACACTCACCTGAAGTGATGTCAGGAGCATTCCCACACAGAGTTTCATCCTCAAAGCTCTGAATCTGAAAAGGAGAGGAGGAAAAGATCTTATTGATGGTAGTGATTATGAGTGTATGCCTTATTATGAGGAGGGTTAGGACTGAGGGGGAAAAAAAAATGGTTTCTGAACATTTCAAAGTGAAAACAAAATATTTCAGATGGTTTCGTTTTGGTTGTTTCCTCTTTAAAATATTTGTTCTTTTCATAAACCTGGCTCTAGTCTCAAAACCTTTCCAAGCTTTGCTCAAAGTAATCAATACATAAATGTTCCCAACATGTAAATATACTAACAATCTTATTTGAACAGCCTCAGACTAATGTCCCTAGGAAAAAAAATATGACTTAGTAGAAGAAACCCTAGGAAATGCAAGCATATGGAGGCAAATTCTTGCCAAAGAGTGTATGTAAGGTCAGAATTTTTTCCCTCTAGGAACGAAGACCCGTTTGACTTTTTCATAGTGTCAAGGGGAACATCATGTCATAGTGTTGCATAAACTCCTTCAGAAAAAAAAACTTAATAGGAAAGGGGATATTTTAGATAAAAGTAACACATGAACACGCATGCTGGGGCCTGTCCTCCATGCAGTCTGTAGCTCAAGACATCTCTAAGCCTCTCACCGTCAAAGGCTAGAAGAATAGGATAGAATGATAGCTCTATAAGTGTCTGTTGCTCTTTTCTCCAAACATCTGCTACTGGCCATTGGCAGACTAATTAGGGTGGCCGGATGGTTTCAGACAGTATGTGGTTCTTGCAGTCTTAATTCAGTGATGCAGTAGAGACTACTCAGAAGTCAAACAATATATACCCTGTCTGACTTGAGCAAACAGTAGTCACCAAACTTAGACATCAAACTCAGGACTTTGTGATCATGTACTTTTGCTGCTCTCACCGTCCTCACTTCTGTGTGAGCCTCTAGTCACAGAGCTGCAAGTTCAGCACGCTAAGTGCCTTACAAAGACATACGGGCTGCTTTGGCACTATAAATTTGCTGCGCTGGAGATCTCTGAAAGGCACCACTGAGACACATAATCAGGCCCGTGCTCTGATTCTTGAGTCAGCTTGAGAAGAATGCCATCACCTTACACCAATCTTTTTTCAATGCTTTAAAAAATGGTAAACTTTTTTAAGTCTCCCATCTTTTCCAGCTACTTGCTGCTCCTTCCCCTCCTTCCTTCACTCTGCATGTTTTTAGGCTGCTGCCAACCATCACATATTTCCTCCTCTTTTTTTGATTCTTTCAGTACAACCTAGGTTTTGGCCTGCTTCCTTTTCCTCATTCTTGAAGGATGATGGAAGGGAAGAATATTCCTGTTGGCAGCCCCGTGGAGTCTGTATGTTTGAAGAGTATCCTACCATAGCCCTTTTTCTGCAGTATGAGGGCCAGAAAAACTGCTGCTCACAAAACAACTCTAGATATAAGGAAGAGACTGGCAAGTATTCTGGCTTCTGCTACTTCGTGTTGAGCCCCTACTGACAACCCGCTGTTGCTAAAACATACAGGGAGCTGAGTATCATGAACTTCACAGGCAAGATATGAGAAGAAGCTGCTGTTCTGAGTTTTTCTGGTTTTAGGAGGCTCAGCTTACAGAGTGATCAATTATATCAAATCAATTATATAAAACCAAGGCTAATTTAGTGATGCAACTTTCTGAAAGAGAACACCAGAAAATGAGCTGAGGGGAAAAAAAAAAAAAAGCTAGGGGAAAAAAAAAATAAAAAAATCCAGCACTGGTTAATGACTGGATCTGTAAAAATATCCTTCACCATATGTATTAGTGTTCCTGCAGCTTCCTTCTATAAAAAAACCAAAAACCTAGCGCTGCATAAAACACATTGGCATCTTACACTATCATACTGGTTGAATGAATCCTACCTCAGTAACTTCAGTGCCAACTTTTTTGACAGTATCCTAACACAAAGACAATTTAAAATAATCAAAACCCCCATGAGTAGTGTAAATCATACTGTTTTTCCCCATAATGCTGCTGCATGGTGTTTGTTGAAGCAATTTAGCTTCCATCCTGACAAAGAGAATCCAAACTTATAACATAAATATGGGTGGAGATGGGTATATTGCTGGCACAACATACAGAGATCCACCTCACCTCTTCCATTTCAAATGAGTCTGGGAGCTTGCAGTTTAGGTCAGCCACTTTTTTGAGCATGTGGTCCACAAGCAGAGGTGGCTCCTTTCTTGGCCTGTCTTTGGCAGGAACCTCGCATGCAGGAGAAAAGCGGGACTGTTTCGCAGCTAGGTGAGATGAAGTCAAGGCTTTCGCCAGCTGTGTTGGTGGAGGCTGGGATGCGGGATATGCCAAGGCACCTTTGTCTCTGGGGGTTTCCTCCTGGATCAGGCAGCTCGATGTAACACGTGCAGAAAATCCTGCCTGGACTGTTCCCCTCTCAGCAATATCTGCACAAGGACTGGGTTGCTCTTTCCTGCTGGGCAAATTGGCTTCTGCTGGGGCCAGCAAATCCTGTTTCTGCAGCATTGTCTGCCGAGATGCCCTTTTCAGGAGCTGACCTATTCTTCTCCGCTTCACTCGTGTGACCACAGGTCTGCTCTTCACAGCATCCAGAAGACCAGTCTCATCCCTGCCAGTGTTCTGTGCTTTGGTCTGTTGGGTGTTGACATCAGTCAGCAAAGATGAGAGGGCACTGGTTACATGGTCGAGTACTTCCAGTTGTTGAAAACGTTCTTAAGTTTGGCAGAATGGAAAGCAATATGGTTATTTAAAAATATAATTTGAAATAATCAGGTACAATGATTATTCAAACTTGTCACTGCCAAGAAACATATTAAGTACCTCATTCAAAAGTGGCTTAGTTTTTCCATTTGCTTCCAGAGGGTCCATTCAGACTACATACAGATGTCATTGCATAGTTCTTTATATTAGCCAAACACTTACACAACGTTGAATTTGTTGGGTCAAGTGCAGCTGAATACTGGTCTGTGCGAATAAAGGCTACAGAATCCAGCCTGAAATTCTCCGGTTGGCTGGGCCAGAGTTGGATGCCATTTTTGAGGACTTATTACAATTCATGTGAGTAAAGTTATTAAAATCTGATCTCAAATGTTTACAGCTGGCAGCTGCCCAGGATAACTGCAAAATGCATATAGCCATTAACTGGTAAAAATTGACCACAGAAGCTATGTTCTCATCTTCATCGCAGCAGAAAACAAAACCACTTATCCCCCAGAAACTCATAGTTGCTGTCATATAAAGGTTCCCAGATTTTTTTTCATTGTACTAAACTCCTGTAATTTCTTGGTCATTTTTAACATGGCCTAACATCTAAAGAGAAGAGAATAATGTTTTCTCTAAGGGATCCTGGAGATTTACATCACTACAACACTACAAAGTTATTTATACAAAGAAACACAACATATTTTCTTGCACATTGTGTCTGTACCTATCCTGAGGCAATGAATATGCCACCAGGACTTCTCCTTCCTTGAGAGATTCATTGAAGACAGTAGATGGCAAAATGCTAACTTTCTTGGCTGCCACTTCTCTTAGAGAGCAGCCAAATTTCCTGCCTGCAGTCTGCATGCAGGCTGTTGGTAACGCTGCTTCACTGACAATTCGACAACAAGGGGATATTTAACATGGATCTGAGTCGGTTCTTTGCACTGAGGACTGATATCATGACATATAATTCCTGATAGTTCCTATACCTCAAAAATACCCCTTTTTTCCTTTGCCCCAGACCTTGCCTGATTTTTAACAGTGGAGGAAAATGTTGCCATTGCTGCCACTTTTAAGACAAGGTGAAAAGTTTCACCTGTTGTTGTTTAAAGGAGTTATCTGATCTACCAATACACACATTACACAGTGTTGCATGGTTTCTATTTGCTGAAGTGTGGGGTGTCAGAGTAAATAATATTCGGTTTTGTACATGTTGTGCTACAACATGCTCTCCACATAAAGTACATTTCATCCTCAGTATTTCATTTGGCTCCCACTATGTCAGGCCATAAAGATGCCAAGTGCTAATCTCCTTTGACTGACAGTGGCATAGCAGTCTGGTTCTTCTTTTGATTTGAACCAGAACCAAACTTGCTGCTATTTGAAATAATTTCTACATGCTGCTTAGCTTTTTGTAAATTATTTCAAAGAGCTTGGGACACCTAAAGAGCAAATTGAACAACAAAAGGAATTATAAATGAGCAACATAAAAAAATACCCTCAGTCATGTGTAATGTAATAAATATACAGGTCATGAAGAAATTATGTCAGGGACAGCCTTGCCTCATGGAATATTTCTCTCTAGTCCCTTCAGTTTCTAGGTGTGCTCCCTAAGGATTGAGCCTCAAATAGACTGGAGGTTGATAAGATCTCTTTAGTCCCTGCAGTAAAATAGTCTAAACCTGTAGCACGGGTGAGGTATTAAAGGACATAAACACAGATTCGTTTTCACTAGAAACTTCAGTCAAAACAGCAAATGGCCATGCTGTAACCAAGATCAACAAATTTTCAATAGAATCTGTATCTTTTGTAGGGCTTCTAATGACTTTATGATCAACTGGTTTATGATTTAGGAGAGGAAGCTCATCATTTGTTCCTCCTTCATTAAATCTGGTGTTAGGCTGACATAGTCATTTACATGAAAGACTTCAAATGTCTTCAGTAGACCCCACGGTGGAATGAAGGAACACAGAACGTTTCCAGACCCTGCAAGAAATTTTCAATAAACACATTTTTTTTTTTCACGGCAAATGGCAGAATTTGCAAAAGATAAAAAAAAAATCTCAATTTTCAGTGGGAAAAATCAAGACATCTAAAATTGTTCAGTTTTTCTCAGGAAAAGTAAAACTTAAACTTTATCATTGTCTGCTTTGTCATATATTAAAATATATTTTTTTTTTTTAAGGTTGTTTCAACTTGAGATGCAATCAGTTTTAAAATCTAATAAACGTGGATTTACCACTCCTCCTTTTTGCTATATCTTCCTGAAAAATCATTAGACAACCTAAGGTTGACAAGACTGAATAAAAACCATTTTGTAAACAAATGCCATTTGAGGATATTACTCAGGAGTTTGTACGCTAAACCTGATATATCCCTTTTTAGCTCTATGTCCTCTCCTGGAACACCAGCTGTAGGAAGGTACCTGTGCAAGGTTACTTACATGGTCACTGAGACTGGATTCTTCTGAGAGTGTTTTAAATGGTGGCTAGGTGATCAGCCACAGGAGCTATCTGACTCTCTCCACTTGTTATGGAGATGGAAAGACTCTACAATGCTTAAGCTCCTTCAGATGGTGCTTCATCTAAAGGTCTATAATTTGGTGCAGGCTGAGGTTTATTACCACATATATGGAAATACGTAGCCAGTGAAAAGAGAAGAGGTAAGTATCTCTGAAGGCTGAATCCCAGCTCTCTCCATTAAATGTTCCCAACCCAAGCACATACTTTAGGAGGCCTAAGCAGATGGTGTGAAAACCCCCTCCCAAACTGTCAAAAGCAAGATAATGTATTTTGATGGACATCACACCCACCGAAACAGAAATTCAAATCTTGTCTTACTTCACAGCAACTCCCCCATATGGATAAGCCCTTAACACATACTAAGAGTGCTCCCATTGAGGCAGACTGCAGGACCAGTCATTAAATTCACACCCTGACTTTCCACTGCCTGCCTTCACTGTGCAAACTCCTCCTCTCAGAGGCTCTTTCTGCTCTCACTGACTTCTAGTTCTCTGCCTTCTTCCCTGAGGTCTACATCCACCATCCACTTATATTGATTATCTCTGATCTCTCTCTCTCCCTGATTCTCAGAGGAGTTACAGAGAGAGAAAGAAAGTGAGAGCTGAGAAACCTGCTTGATGTGTCAGTTTGCTGTAAATATTGAAATGTGTGCATGGGGCTTGCTATAAAAAAAAAAAAAAAGAAAAAAGAGAGAGAGAGAGAAAAACCCACATTTTCCACAATGCTCTGACATTTCTGTTTCAATTCTCATTCCATCTATACTGCTTCCTTGGTGTAATTCTAAATGGGAATGCACGGGCTATGTGAGAGATCCTGCTTAGCTGAGCATCTTAAGTAAACAGAAGATTTCAAGAGCCATCTGGCTATCCTGTGCAGCAAACATGAGGGGAAATGATGTCAAAATTGGACTTTTCAGACGGGTGATACAACGGCAAAGTAACAATGCTATTTTAATGCAGATATATCTTCAGGGTTAGGATCTCATATTCATTTCTCAACTACAAAATACACAAAATGAGAATTGAAGCTCTCTAAATGAATAAAAATCAAGACTGTGTGCTTTAAATGATGGAATTAGTTGCACTTAAAATATGATCCCCATCTATTTCTTAGAGCATATTCGAACCACAAACCTGTTAGGTTCTAGTCAGGGATTTGTGGGTCTGATGCATGAGCTCTGGCAGCTCTAGTCAGGGGAAGGTAAGATCTTGTCATCCTCTCTGCACATTTCCTTGTGAGAGGGGTCCTGTGCCCACCAAAAGGAAAAGGCAATGCGAGCCCATGTCTGGCCTGGCTGAATTAGAAATCCTCTATAGTAGCTTATACCAGGGTTACATCACCAACGATGGTGAGTGCATACTAACTGCTGCTGGTGAAGTGGCTGAGGCAATGAACCCGAGGTCAATTCTGCAGCCTCTGTGACATCAACGATAGTCTCTGGTGGTGGGGTAGATCTTACAGGGGATGGGCAGTTATATTTTAAAATGCCACAAGCTGGTAGCTTCAGCACATAAACCAGAGTCCACAGCTGAGAAGAACTATCCAGTATTTGTCATGTTAGGAAGTATTGCCACAAAGAGGTACATGAGCATCCTTGATGTCTCCTGAATGCATGCCCCTTTTGTTTTTCTTTCGTAAGCCTCTTCTGCCCTACCTTCCCAGTTCCCATGGCTATTTATGGCTAAAACTTCTCCTTTTACTAAAACATCTCTCCTTACCGTATAAGTTTGGCCTCTCAATGTCCATCCGCTGCTTCTGAGCTTCCAAAAAGACTCGAATGTTGATCCCTTTTGCTACAGAAGCACCACTGAGAAACCGAGGAGGGATTTTAGTGCAAACATCAGGTTCTTCTGTACCAAAGCCCAAATCAAGCAGAATCTCCACTGGATCCTTTTCCCAAAGTGCCAGCCATTCTGTGATACTGTGGTGAAAATATCAAGATTAATTACACCGCTGTCTTGGTGACACTTTTCTCTTGCAGTAGTTATCATACGGTCTTGTTTTTGTTAAATAATTCTCTTCCCATCTTGCCCCCTTTTGTACTTAAGTGAAAGTAGTCATTTTTGGTCACATTGCTAAGAGCTTAATACGCGTTCCTCCCCACAGAGGAATGTGGTGGTGTTGGATCTAGATAGTTTAGGAAGAACACCATTAATCAAAGGTGTAGGTTCACAGCTCTGCAGGCTCACTTATCTTTAGAGGAAATACAGATAAGGCACAACGCAGCTGCTGTGAGACCTCACAGCCTTTTATCTTCCCATGGATTCCAAGCCCTCTGCAATTTCAGGTAGGTTTGGGTTTTTTACTGGTACAAATGCATTTGAGATCAGACACCTGTTATTAAGAAGGCTATCTTGATCTTGTAAAGAAAATGAGGATATGCCTTTTACAAATTAAGACCTTGACTGCATATTTAAAATTGTACTCACATTTGTTGGTCCCTAGATGGGCTAATACCTTATATTTTTATCTGAATATACATGGAAATAACTAACCTCTGGGGTGCACTAGTGAGCGAGTGGGAAGAGCTGAGACTCTTGCATCTTGACATAGCCTGACTTTCTGAAAACTCTTTCAGGGACCTGTTTGGGAAAAAGCAACAATGAAACGTGTTTACTCATGTGCTCCCCTGGGATGTCATTATGATTTTTTCCTAGAGTAAACATTTGCATTTTCTCTTGGTTTATAATGATACATAAGAGCAATGCCTTAGAAGAAGAGTCGTCATGAGAGCGTGGCAATACGCTTATTCTCAAGAACAGTATGTTACAGTAGGTGTGAGAACGTAGGTGTGAGGTACTAGTAAATGCTAATTATAAAGGTGGCAGAATGGCTCAATTTTGACAGATGGTGAATCTTTGGGCAACCTTTAGGGAGCATGGTTTCTCTAGCCACCTACTTCAAAAGATATAATTGCTCTCAACAAAGTTTTGGAGAGACAAGGCACAATGAGCTGCAGCAGCAGGAGTGGCACCTGAGAACGATTCTGTGCAAACCATTGCATTGATTATTTTTTTATCATTGCAGGTTATGCATCAGCTCATATCTTAAAAACAAGCCTAGAGGCATAGGTAGATTTTTGAACTAACACTGTTTCTATCACTTTAAGAGAAGAAAAAAACCCCAAACAATCTAAAATTCCTCCTTTTGTCAAAAAGGAAAGGAAGAAAAAATAATTTATACCGGATCTCTCTACAATGTCTGACACCTACCTTCTGTAGCTTTCCACAGTCATTTGTACCATTTCTGGTACTGACAAGGAAACTGAAAACAAGAAGAAATAAAAATCATTTATTTTCTTACCTTTTTTCCCCCTTTTTTATCAAAGCAGAAAAAAGACCAAAAGACAAATTACATTACATAAGGAAACATTTCAGCCCGAGAGGCAAAGTTCCAGAACAATACCATTGTGGGAAGCCCAGCTCACAGTGTGTGTTAGTCATATGTCAATACATTGACACGTGTCAATTAGAAAGGGAAAACAGGTGCTTTTGTATTTCATAAACAAGTAGCAGTACACTCTAAGCCCCTGCCATTTAAAAGCAAGCACTCTGAATTGGGTTCCACTGTCTGCTGCAGGGCCACTGGAGATCTAAACAGAGAAAATAGCATGAAAATAAATTTTAGTTCCTGCTTTTTTAGTAAAAAAGAATACATTTAATACATATATATGTGTGTGTGTGTATAATAGTTTCTCTAGTGTAATTCACTAAGATTTTCTGAATATTTGTTAATATTGATTTCTCTGGGCTTTGCATCATGCTCTAAATGTGTTTGAGAGGAGGGAGACAGTGGCAGGACACTTGCAAGAGTTTCTGAAGGAGAAAATATTTGTCCAAGAACTGATAACATTGATTACTGTACTCCAAGTGTGTTACACCTATGAGCTGTAAGGTGCATAATTCATCATTTCATGATGACAAAATGGCAATAAATCAGATGCAAATAAGCAGTGCCTGTAGTTGTCACTTCCCCTCCTAACACTGAAAGAACACACTTCTTGATCCTCTGAAAGCTAGGATAGCATTTTGCCTAAGAACAGTAGTAGATATCCTTCTACATTCCACAAGGTGAATATTTTTTGTCTAGCTTTTAAAGTTTTCCTTTCTATTTGACAAAATGGTGTCAAATAAAGGAGTAAACATCCTTTCACATTCTCTACTGGATTATTCTTCCGCTCGTAAATTCTAACATAAGTTCCTTCTAGCTTACTCAGTTCAAGGATATCCATCCAAATTGAGTACATAAAGGTTACTGACATCGTGCAATTTGCTGTGATAACATAAATCAGACTTCCTAGCAGCAAACTGAGCACAATTTGAATAAGAATCAGCTACTTGTTGTACACCATTTCTTACTCACGTGCCAACAGAAGCTGTAGGTTCACTATAAAAAATGCTTGAGAATGTGAAAAATATGATTTGAAAGTGAGAGCTAATACAATTTTTCTCTAGCAACATGTAGGCACTTCTCTCTGTGATAGAACATTATACCACAAACTGGCTCATGCTGTGATTTTCTGTGTCTCATATTGTTGGGACTGGATGAACACAAGTGCTGCCAAATTAAAATCCTAGCACTATGAAACGCTGGCCAGGGTGTTAAGTAAATAATATAATGAAGAGAAGCCTGGCGTTTGTAAGAGGTCTAGGAAGTAGCAGGTCACCAAAATTCAAATGGGCAGAACTTGATAAAATACTACAAGTTGGGTAGGAGGTAGTAGCTGGTGTGGTTGTAGTCTCAAACCAGGCAAATGAAGGCTGTGACACCTCAACTATCTTTTGTTGTAGGCTAAAGTAAATTTAATTGTCCTCTCATGCTGTGGGTCAAGAACATGCCAACATACTGCTACCAAGGCTAAGCTATCCAACCTGTTAAGTGGTACTAATTTGCTCAGGAACCCATGTTCACCTCATGACTTGGACAAAATTTGCATCTCCAGGTAGTGCAACACAGGCTGTGTCACTCATGGTTAGAGTCTCCACTTCTTTCTCTAATGATAAGACTCTCATGAGAAGTTTCTCATTAGAAAGCTTGACATTTGGAAATATTAGTGTTTGTGTTTCCATATTTAAGAGGTCACAGAAGCAGGAATGGGGAGGGTACGGTATTTACATTTCCTGATCTGTGTAAGTATTTTGTTCCTGACACAAGAAACACTGAATCTCATTACCAAACTGGAAGATACTTTGGGGGAAATAATGCCCTTTAGAAATCTGTCAGAAAACCTTATGAAAACAAACAAACAAACAAACAAAAAATATTTTGTAAACCAACTGTGGTGCTAATTGGTGCTCTGTTTACTGCACATCTAAGTATATCTTTGCTTATGAATAATATATTTTGCTAAGCAAGATGTAGCCTCTGATACTTGAGGGATGGTAAGGCACTTTAGCTTCAGTAATCTCTGATTAACAGGAGACAAGATTAAATCACTTATTATTGAACAGCATCTTACACTTGTGAACCCAATAAACAAAAAGCGTGATATGGAAGCCCTTATAAATAATACTTTGGCTTCAAAAAGCACTAAAAATGTGGACAGTTTCAGGAATATATGAAGATATGTGAGGTGATTTTGTCTTTTGGCTTGTTTTCTAAAAAGAAGAAAAATTCTCTTAATTCACTACATTCAGCAGATTGGAAAAGTAGGTGAGAACAAGCAAGAAGTTCAGGTCAGGCAAAATTTCACTTACCTGAAACTCTTGTACCATTACTTCCAGACTACTAGGCAAACCTGTCCTAGAAACTTCCACTCCTTCAGTAGAAGGAAATTAAATCCTGTCAATAGAGAAGGTGGGCCTAAGACTTTTCTGTTGAAGACCTCATAAGAGAATCTTCTGTGGTGCTCGATATTTTATAGTTAAGCATTACTATTTAAAATGATGAATGATGTTCGTTCTTACCTGCATGATCTTGGTCCTGCAGCTTATCCCCACTTGTGGATAGACTGTAAGATAAAAACCATTAAAAAAGACAAAGAAATTAAGTCCTCCAAAAGAACAGCTGCTCTTTCTTGAGAAGAGGTGAGGTCAGGGAGGCACAGATGATGGGCAGGTGCAGCACAGGCACGGACATGCTGTGTGGGGATGCCTTGTAGAAAAACATTGCCACAGGCTCATCTTGTTTCCTGCCTGTGAACATCACTTACTTTCCCCTCAAAATACATCAGCTTCTGTTAAGTGTTGAGGCTCAAATCATGAGTTTATGCTTAAGACAAAGATCATGAAATCTTAACATTCTGCATGAATAAAGTCTGTCACTTCTGAACTTAAATTTTACTAAAAATCTAATTAAATCAGCTTATCCAGTGCAGGAGTGAAAAGAATGAAAGCAAAAGCCTTTTCTTTTCAGTGCACCACATAAGAAGCCACTGCATGATAGCTCTCAGATGATCCATGTCTGCATGCTGGTGACATGGTCATTATTAATGACACCAGTAATAATAGCCAGACCTGCAGTGCATGAGTTTGGCTGACTTGGCCTTACTCAATGCAAAATGCTGCTACAACTGCTACATAACATTACTGATATTTTTCTGCTCCTTGCCATACTTCCAAATGTCATTCCTAAGGCTGCATAGGTTGGGGTTTTTTTTCTTCTCTGGCACAACCTTGCCTCTAACCAAATCACTTCATCTGCTTCTGTTTAAGCAGTGAATTCATGAAGTCATGCTGAAAAGTGCATGGGAAATACCCATCTTTGAGACTTTATTTTTATCCCGAGGAAGGACAAAACGTTAAAAAAATAGAATTTCGGTGAACAAAATACATTCAAGTTTAAATGAGTTCAATGTTAAACTGTATTTCCCCATAGTAGCACATTGCCTCAGAGTTGTAGGTATGTGTAACCACAGTTTACACCATAAATCATGTTCATGCATCAGGATACATCTCCCTTGGGGCACACAACATTGTGAAATTCCTATGATGTAGTGGATAGCTTGATCAGAAAGCTATCCAAACACATGATGGGAAATGCTTGTCACTAGTACAAGCACACTGGTACAAAAAAACCCCCGCTCTGACATTATCCTCAGTCACCATGTGATGCTGAGAATCTTCAGAACACTTTTTTCTAGTCTTACCAAACAGTGGCATAGAAAAAGGCTGGTCTACCACTTACAACAGTGTTCGTACCCTGATCAGTGTAAAATCACACTCTTTTTCTTCTTTCCAGTACCACTGGCACAGAAATTTTAAAGTCCTCTGCAATGACTAGTGCTGGGGCATATTGTTCCCTACCCGCTCCCATATACTTCAGAAATTAACCTTTTCCCACATGTTCAGATGTGTTTGCAACCAGAAATGAGTTGGTATGGTGCTGCTGACATATCTGTCCATCTGCAACCCCTCAGACCATGAAAACTTCTCCAGCAAACCAGTAAGACAGTGTTCTCACAGCCATTGTGAAATGGTGAGAAGGGGTGTGGGAGCAGGGGGTGAATATGATGAGAAACCAGCCTGTACCAAAGACATTCAGAGAGAAAAATGGATTAAGCCCCACAGCTGGTGGGGTATCAGTGGTTCGGTATCAGTGGGCATGGCATTGAAAGGGAATACCTATTACATGCTGGTTTATTTAATGAATTCAAGAGGCTTTTTATCTGACCCTGAGCATGTTGGTTTAAGGAAGACAGCTCACCAGCCACTAATGTCTCCACTTAGCTTTGCTAAGAAGCATGATCTGCATCACCTAGGACACTGCCACCACGTCCTGAGAAAAAAACCCATCCACCAAGGTGAACTGCAGCTAAGAGAAGTGGCTTTATAACTCTCCTGTCTTGAAAACCTAAAGGAGCAACATCTAGGTCTGCTGTAGTCACACACAACAGCTCAGATGTGGCAGCAGGGACAAAAGATTTTGTGAATTCAACTACCAATGATTGGGATGGGGAAAAAAATTGCTTTCCTATCCCTTTTGTGAATGTTCTCAGGATGAACAAACCAGGATACTCAACATTCTTTGAAATCACTTAGGTTTCTAGTTGTAGTTAGTCTTTTGTCATTGGGTTAGCACACCCACAGATTTCTTTTCTATTATTACCATTTATGAGACCTTGAGACTACTAAAAAGCCATGAGTAAAACACTGAAAGAACAGGTGAGCAATCTCCTTTATGGAGAGGATGGAATATACAGCATGAACTGTGTTTCTGAGTCCTTTGGCAGAGAGAGTCCAGAGTATCATCTACTTGCTGCTGCCTCTCAGTGTCCTTCTAGTCAGAGCATTGCAGTTACACAAGAATGGTGAGAAAATATCTGCCACTGCTTTTGGTCAAAGAGAAGAACTGCAAGAAAACGGAGCCTCCCATCTTTTACTAACGTTGCCAGAAGAAATGCCTGTGCAGCAGCAGGAGGTCAAAGATAGGACAGTAGAATTATGGGGGAGTAAAAGGGGAGAGTGAGACAGAAGGGTCATTTTTTTCACGCTAAGATGACTCACAGTGGAGGAGGTACGGTGGCACACCTTCTCAGGATTAGAAATTGAGAGTTTAGAACTAGTTTAATTGAAATTAGCTCATTCCCCAGCTGAGTAATCCACCGACCTGATTCTCCATAGCCCAATGTCTTGCACAGCCATTTACAGCAGGGCACAATGAGGGCAAGATGCTACAATGGGACTGAACTGTAAATGACACAACATGAAGGGCAAGTTTGGCCCCAGATGTGGGAAGTGCAGAGGTAGCTTCTATTACATTTAATTAGTGCTATCACCATTAATTTCCTGTGCATAGACAGCAGAAGACATCCTTTTGATTTCAAATTAATTAACACATAATGATTAATCTGATAGGGTACATCTTTTCAGACAAGAGTGTCCTCTTGATCACAGTTTGGGTGCCAGCACCACTCATCATCTGTGTGTTTTAATTTCTAACTGCTCTCCAGAAGCAAATTTAGCTCTGCAAATCTGTTGATGGAATGAATGACTGGCTGGTTTCCATGTTCTGTGTGTTTTGTTCATTTGATAACACACTGAGAACATCTTGGAAATCTCTTTATTTTTTTTTTTTTTTTCCTTTCCCCCTCCCCTCCAAGGAGCTTTAAAGGTAGAAACTGAGGACTCTGCATCAGTGAGAAATTTATACCAGCTTTTTACTGCAGAATGCAAGGAACAAAAAGTTTCTAAAAACTGAAAAACAGATAAACAGTTTATGGCAGGTTACCAGACAGATTTATCTCACTTTGGTTGCCAGCATTTAACAGAACCATTCTTCTTGCCACCAACTACAGCAAAGTGTGTTTGTTTCACTGAAACAGGATCTTGAACTTCATCAGCTTCGCACCATATTCCTCACACTGTATGATACCTACTGCATAGTGCTGTTAATATTACCTTCCCTTTCCATTTGTCAAGTGATTACTCAATCACACTTGGTTAATATTTATCCACTTTCTTTAGACATTTACAAATGCAAACGTCTTCATATCCACATGCAGCAATACCTGAGTAGACAGATGACATTTAAATAATATTGAGAAATATGCAATTAAACTAGTAGTTAAACAGACATGAATTAGGAGGTAGCAGCAAATCTCATCTACTTTGAGTTTGGAAGGCCTTTAAATTCCCAGACATTCCATATCCATACAGAAAAGTGAGCATATTTATGGTGACTGGGCTGTTGCGGCATGACAGCAGAGCACCAAGTATGCTTTTGCAACTTTGCAATGAATAGGGGAAAAAATGCTTTCTTCAGAGCCCATAGCTAGACTGACAAATTTTTCTATTATCAACTCCATGAGGTCATACATATATAGTTTCTGAATCAATTGCTGCATTTAGGTAACCTAAAAAAAGAAAAGGAAAGAAAATAATGGGAGGAAAACAACAAAGAACATCCTTCATATTATTATTGCGGAGTCTTTTATATTATACAGTTGTGTCCTGCATTCGGGCTCAGCTATGCTTTTGATGGCATCTCCATCAGGGACAAAGTTCATGGTGTCTATATACCCATCTCTGCTCTAGTAAACAAGTTGCTATTTACTGGGACAAACCACTGCTCGAAGACTGAGGACTCTTGTTTTCTCTCAAGACTCTTACTCAAAAGGAAAAGCAGATGACAAAAACCTCTTCAGTCTTTAACTTTAGGACCCGGCTCTTGGCAGCTAAATGAAGTCGAGGTCTCCTTCCCCTGCCCATCAACATTGGAGTTGTTAAGCACACTGGAATCAAAGCTGCTGTATGAAGATGACTAATTTATTTTGTCTCTTCAGCATACCTGCTATTTGCATTGAAAGAAATGAAGGACACTTGGTTTGATATTCAAAGTGTCCCTGGAATTTCCATGTGAAAACTCACAGGCGAAGTGACTCCAGGTAATGAAGCTTTTCTGGAAGGGTACTGGGTAGTGAAAGGCCTTCTCATATGCTGGGAAGTATACATTCGGGTAGGGTCCTGTCTGTGTGAAGCCTTTGGTAAAATTCCTGTTGAGAGGCCGCAATATCAACTTGTTCTGCTCTGTTCAAAGAAGTCCTAGGACTGGTTGAGACAATCAGTGTCGCTCACTGTGAATAACTGCATTGGAAGCTGAAGGTATCATGCTGCATTTTAATCACAATGTGAGCTCACTCTTAATTGAGAAGAAACATTACAAATAATGCTAAATAACAATAGCTAAAGATGTTCCCATTCCAAACAGCGTGAGACTGTGCTGAAGAGGGAGAGGAAGAGTTGTGTTTCTATGCCTCCTGGATACATATGGGAAAGTGCATTAATTCAGTGCACAGATTGTCACAAGCAAGGAAACAAACCAACAACAATGAGAACAGTAACAACAGCAATAATATCGTAACACACTCAGTTTGAGTCTGGTCCTGTTGCTAAAAAACACACCCTGGATGGTCAAAAGAGGCAGTTTGTGAAGTTATGAAAAAAAATCAAAGTTCTTTCAATCTGGAATTAATCTCTTTTAACTGGAATTAACGTCTTTTAACTGGAATTAAATCCACAAATTAAAAAAACCAAAACCACAAGACACATATATAATTATTATTTCCCACATAATATCTTACAAATCAGAAGAGAAATAAATAAAAGGCTTTCTAAAATGTGTAACCACCACAATAAAAAAAAATAAATCATAGCTCCAACCTGTATGACTTGATCCAGCTGTTAATATAATGGAATAGTTGCAGTGGTACATCTGTGCGTCTGCTCTGTCACAGACCCAAGTCTGAAAAACTGGAGGACAAGGACTGGTGTTCTTGGCTTGCCTTTCAACCCTTATTTTTTTTTCCTAAAAAAAAAAAAAAAAAAAAAAGATACCAAGAAGGGAAGGCTGTTTGCCAAGAAGTGGTGTTTAAGTTGACAGTTGGACGGATGACTGTTTGCTTAGCCTCTAGGCAAAGGGAAAGCAAAAATCAGGACTAGTCTAGTTTTTAATAATGGGAACTCTAGAAAAACACAAGATGGGAAAGAAAGGGTGGAGGAGTAAGGGCAGCAATAACTGAAAAAAATGGGAGGAAAAAAGAAAAAAAAAAAAGCAGAAGTTGCTTTGGTTGCATCCATTTCCAAGAAATATATTGCTGTCCCTTTAACTCCGTATGCCTCTTTGGCACATGCACCAGGGGAAGGATTACACTTTACTAAGGAAGTAATGCAAACTTGTCTTCATTTGGTTACCATGGATATGGCACTATGTGAGACAAAGCCTTCCATTTGCATTGCAAACAGCTAGGAGCAGTGAAGGACACCCAGCTTGATATGCTGGCCACAGAGTGTCCCAGGTTCTTCTCCCTGACTGATCACAAGTGAAACAACCACCAGATTTGGGGCTGTGCTTGGTACCAAGAGAACAAGGGTAAGGCGTGTTGCATTGCAGGTGAAGAAGGGAGAGGCAGAACCATGCACATCTGCAGATCAAATGGCATTTCTTGTGCTACCCAGTGTGAAACAGTTAATGGATAGGTATAGTGATCACATAGCTTCCCAGCTTTTCCCCTCTGAGGTACTAGAGTTGAATCAATATGTTGGTAATCCGGAATTAAGTGATTTCCACATACACTGGAATGGAATAGAAAGTAGCCAAGTCTTGTGATTGATGGGCTTACAAGCAACAGTTTTTAAGTAGCTGAGTGTCCTCTTCATTCTGCAGAAGTACTGTATAAAGTACCTTAATTTTACACAAAATCCAGTTAAATGAGCAAAATGAACAATCCCCTAAGCTGACTTAGTGGAAACCAGCAGAATACAGTTAATAGTGAAGAGGGAAATGGTCTTGTTTCCCTAAAACAAATTGCAGATGATTGTTTGTCTATTAGATTGCTAGATTGTCAGTAATTCTTTTTTATTGCTTTGACTTCTGCCAGATATACAGTCACACATCATTTTTATTTCAACTGACACGGAATACAGACAGTGCGGCCATGTTTCTATGGATAGAAATGACCAAAGTGCCATCAGTTTGAGTGAAAAAAAACCTGGATCCCAAACTGTTAGCCCACATCCATGAACCAAGGGTTTTCTTTCCAAGGGATCTTAGGCGTGGATTAACTAGAACAGTAGGTCAGACATTTGGCAAAAAAATTGTTTCCTCCTTTAGCACTGGACTAGGCACATCTCTGATGGGGCCAGGGCATATATATCATTCCAGGATACTCTTCTTGGCTCTCAACTTCAGAAGAGTTGCCCACAGCTGGTGACAGGGGACCACCACCATCTAAGTAGCTCTTCTTTGATAAGGAGGATGAAGCCAGACCTCTCTCTGTCCTTACACCACCGTTCTGTATGTGTATGGGGGATAAATAGGACCATCAAGCCTTCAGCTGCTCACCAAAGGGTACACAGAATAGTAGCTTTGCACCAATATAATCCCATTCATATCAGTGATTTTCTTTCCTGCAGGTGTCTGAGTGAAAGAAGACTCAATCCCAGATGTGTTTGCCTTTTTCCTTTCTTCTAAAGCAAGCAGCTGCTACCCTGCCTAGCCCTGAATGCTTTTTTTAACACTGCTCATGGAGAGCTCAAGTCCACTGCTGTTGTTTCCCTGAGCAAACACTGTGAGTAAAGAACAGAGAGCTGTGCAAAACGTTAAGTTGCCTCTTTGCTCTGGTGTCCCACCACAGCACATTCCTTGAACTTCCACCCAAACCCTGTAGTGGCACAGTAATATATGCCCTTGAGATCAGTTTTATTGATACACAGCAGCATCACCATAGTATGATCTTCACATGCCATGAGGATTAGTTCAGGTGCTTCGAGAAGCCCTAATATTAACTATCAACATGACTTCCAGTGAATGTGCTGCTGAGGAAAGGAACAGGGAAGGGGTCAAGTGTTAAACAAAGAAATACTGCCCCAGCCTCATGGTGCTTTTGCAAGGACCACTGGACTTTATATACACACATTTCAGTCTTTTCCTATTGTTCTGGAGCACCTGCCAATAGAATAAAGCCCTGGGTCTACTCTTTCCTCCTCCCTGTCTGCACCAGCCCATGAAGCAGGTCAAGAGGGAAGAGGGTGGGACTTGAAATGTGAGCAAATACCTGCCTGGACTGGCAGCTATCTCTGCGTGCCTCTGACAGCTCTCCAGGGCTTCAAGTCCTCAGCCTCCCCTTGCAGCAGTGTGTTGAGGATGTGTTTCCAATGGGCTGCTCTTAGTGCTCTTCCAGATGTACCCTGCAGCAGCAACAGGAAAGCACAGAAAATGCCAGTGCCATCCTGTCTTGTCAGGCCAGAGCTAACATAAATCCTGAACATAAGTATGTCTCCTCGAAAACTGAACTTAAAATTTAATTTACTTTTAGTCCCATCCTCCCGCCCTGTAGGATTCTTTCCTTCCTCTGCAGCAAAATTGATTAGGAAACAGTTTTCTTCAAATTTCTTTAAACTTTAGTACACTGACCAGTAAAGATGTAGTGGACAGGCAGGATGGTAAGTCTCTTGAATGTCAAAATGACTTGGAGTGAATAATCTATGAAAAACGCTGTTTTCTTTAATGTCTGAAAATAAGTTTGAGCTCAGTCGTCCAATCAGTAAATAGGTCTGTTCCCTTTGTGTGCCCAGTCATCTGTTTAACTTGGTGAAAACATTTTGTTACTTTAATTCTATTAATCCTGCACAACCACAAGAGGGATGGGAAAAACAGCATTCCCTGCCTCCTCACATCAGCAAGACCACGAATTCTACATGGTAATGCTGAATCTATAAACATCAGATATCCTGCCATTCTCTCTGTTTTCAAGGGAGTTACAGGCAGATATTCCAGAAGAGGTAAATGGCCTGCTATTTTTATTTTTAGCATTGTGAGAGCCAGCAATAACTCACCCTGACTCTTATGGACAAGGCTAAATTTGCAGAACTGAAATTTAGAACACTGGGTTTTTTTTTTCTTTCTCGATAAAACTAGGATCTTGAAGCAATAAAGGACACAGCAATAGTTAAGTGTATTGGCCCTTGCAATGTCATTCTTTCAGGGATCATTTCAAAGTATAGCATCAGTGCGAACTATTTTTACATTTGTTGCTATTTATAGCAATACAGTTCAAGTGAAATCTGGTTCTCACCAACTTTTATATCCTTACCCCACCCTTACATATGAGCTCAGAGTTCTTCTTTGACGGGAAGAGTTCAAAAAGCCAGTACTGATTATGGGATGGATATGCGATTTGCTAATATCTCACCAACGTCCTAACATGGAGATAGAAACCCTGATTCTGATTGCTTGCAGCCAGTCATATCCAGTTTTGCCATGATTCTGGAATTGATTCAGATAGCTTTAGACTGGTTCATGAGCAGCCTGGTTGGCTTCGAACAGATGCCAGCATGCTTGGTATATGTCAGCATATAAGGGAAGAAATCAGACGAGGCTGACATTCTCTCTCAGATTAGAGGTACTACAAGTTCACCAGAATTCCTCTGACAAGTTTTTAACCATGATTACTCCCTTCATTCTCCTGGCAGTACAAGGTTTCAAATGATTTTTATTTCACATGGAAGCAGACAGGTTTTGCCCAAAATTACTCCTGGCTTAACTGACAGTCATTTCAGGTCTGGTTCTGAGAATACAGAAGTCAATTGAAATTTGCCCACTGAGAATTTTGTTCAGGGCTTCATCCACATCAGACTTGGCCATCACCACCATTAATTTCCTCCATCTGTGAACTGGGCTAGGAAACTCTGAGAGCAAACATTTCACTTTTCTCTGTTGATAGGAGTATGCTTTCTGTACTGAGGGTAGGTGGGGGAGGACTGTAAGTATATGTAATCTTTTGTGTTATAGGCCCTTGGCCAAACAGAGATGTCATTGAAACATTTCCTAATCCTGTCTCTATATCTAAGAAAACAAATAGTATAGTTGATAAATCAGGAACTTAATCTGACTTCATATGGACTAATAGAACTACACGGCTCAATGTCTTAGTACTATCATTAGGCACTGTATATTTATCCACTCAGTGACATAAACCTCAAGCTTTTGCTGATGGTAATGACATTGTCCCATGCACATGGAGTAATGTAGCACAGGACAGAGTCTCTGCATTAGACACACCTTCTCTTTTTATTAGATGCGTTTGATGCAGTGAAACAGCAGAAAAGGAATTTTGTCCTCCAAAGATACCTTCCTTGGTATCACCCTTCTGCCAGCAGTGCTTGTCTGGGCTAGGCTTATAAATGCAACATCAATAAAGAATAAGGACAAGAAAACAAGGCTTACCTGGGCTGGCACTAGCACTGCAAAGCATACTCCAGTGCTTCTTCAGAAGTCAGAGGAGGTACAGGTGAAACTCTCCAGCAGCTCTACCACCTCAACTCAACAGCTCTGAAAATCTCTCACAGCTTTCCCCTTCCTAAAAGAGAGAGGGCAAACATTTGCCTAACCTTGGCTGATATTTTCATAATCCCCACCCATTTGCTCCAAAATGAAACCTGTTTTTCAAATACACTTTGTCCACTCTGTGTCACATAACTGTTTTCAAAAATAGATGTATTCAGGAAGTTTTGTATTGTTGAATTTTTTCTTAAAGGGGCATGGGAAGTTGACACAGTGCAGATTTTAGGGCCAGTGAGACCGGTTGCGAGGGCTTCTGCCCTGTTGATGCCAGCACAGATTCATATGTGAGTGCAAAACACTCTGGGCAGTCCTGTGAGGTGAGGCAGACACTGGCTGGGAAGAGGTCCCAATGATGTCCAAAACTGGACCGCCTTACCGTAGTCAATCCACACCATGTTCTACAGGTGTGAAGGTCCAAATGTCTGCAAGAAGCCAGCCTACCCAATTGCCAGTCAGGTGCCTGGGGAGTGTGGCAACGTCAGAGTTCACCAGAACAATAAAAATTCCCGGTGCCTTCATGACACATGGAAATGGCACAAAGCACTCTCAAACATCAATCCCAAGAACAAACAAGACTTTTAAAACAAACAGGCGAGCTAACGAAAACAAACTCAGCACTTGAAAACTAATGAAAATAACAACACAGCCAAAGCCTACAAAGCTGCTCTCATCAGACTTGAAAAAAAATAAATAAACAGCCTGACAAACAACAAATCCAACCTTGCAAAGCTATTCTCAGCAGCACAATATTCCCAAATACACAACTGCTGCAAGGTGTGCCATTTCAGCTGGGGGCAAGGACACTTTCGATAGCTCCAGTACACCAGAGGTATTGAGCAGACCAGACAGAAAGGATGTCACCCAGGGCAAATCTCATATCCACAGCCTGGATCAGCATCTGACTTCCGCTAAGTATTCTGGACAAGTAATTTGACTTCTCTGTTTCTGCACTGCACCTCTTATAAAAAAAATGATTCTAGAAACCTGGAACATAGAATCATAGAATCATTTTGGTCGGAAGAGACCTTTAAGATTATCACATCCAACTGCTAATCCAACACTGCCAGGTCACCACTAAACCATGTCTCTCAGCATCACATCTATATGGCTTTTAAATCCCTCCTCAGATGGGGACTCCACCACTTCCCCTGGGCAGACTGTATATTAAGGTATGCATACTACTTCACACTTTAATATTATATATTCCCTATGGTCATCTAAAGTCAGCCCTCACTGGTAATGAACCATCTCCTCTGCAAGCACGTGCTACAAACTTGGAAAACAACACTCATGAGGGAAAGGATGCCCTCAGGCAGCCCTTTAACCAGGAATCCTGACCAGAAAAGTCATCATAATGTCTCCCTCCATGTATACTTGAAAGCTCCAAGTTCATACTTGGATGGGCTTCATGAAATAGCCAGATCATGAAACTGGGGTGAAGGAGGTTAACTAAACCAATACTGAGAAAGAAAAAAAATAAGATCAAAGAAAAAACTAAGGATCCAATCTGGAGCTCTGTAAGAGCTCCTGGAGGGGAGATACCTACCATTCATGAATACGCTTCACACATAATTTCATGAAGTGTAATTTATTCTTCCCCCTTTCTTCCTCCCAGTCTTCTCCTACACTTCCCAGCTTCCCAGCTCATCAGTGAGGCAGTCCAAAACACAAACCACTGGTTTCATGTGTAACTTCAGTCCATTTGCCATCTCTCCTCACTCATGCTTGGGGATAGATGTATAAAACGGGAAATAACATGAGCGCAACAGAGCTGCACTAAGCTTCATCAGACTCCTGCTGCACAGTGCTAACTGTTTGCCTTTATTGTGTGGCACTTTACCAGCGATAAAGCAAGTTCAACAGCACTAGTTTATGTTGCTGCAAGATGCCCAGCAGATCCTGCAGGGATGTCTCTAAACAACTAGTTGTGTTGTACAATGTTCGTATAGCAAACTCACCCTCACAAAATTACGTTATTTTCCCTAGTGAGATCCCAGCCTCTTTAAGAGGGAAAATGTCACCCAGCCTGAGTTAGAAATTTATCTATACTTGTCCTCCTTTTATTTTCGGAGCATTCAGTGGACCATTGTACTAAAGAGGTTAAGTGAGAAAAATCAAATTAAAGAGGTCAACAGAAATAAACCAGCTTCTTTTTCACAGCTTTTTTACCAAGTCAGACACTGTATCCCAGTGTCTTTGAAGCAGCTGGCACGATGCTATTTATTGTTACCATGAACATAATTTACGAAAAAAAAATCCTTTCTGATGATTTTCATCAGGACTCAGAAACCGTGTTTAAAAGACATCTCACAGTCCAATATGTAACAGCTGGGTGAAATGGCATTCTCAGTTTTCTCATATACAAAATCTTTTTGGTCTGTTTAGATTTCTCATCTTTCCACCATTCTTATTTCATATTGTACCCTATTTTCCCAAAAGCATCAACTGAAATTTTACAAAGTCTTTCAAACCCACTCCTATTTTAGTGATATCAGATCTACTAATTTGACTGTTATAATTAAATTTGAAAATAAATATTTTAATAAGCTCCATTTCTATGTAAAAAAAGCTTTCGGACTAGGAAGAAAAATATTGTCGTGATGGAAAATACTATAATGGCACACTTTGAATAAGTCCACAAGAAAGACTATCCTAAATAGCCAGGTCAAGAGCTGGTCAAGATGAACTATTTCTATAAAATGTTCTTGGTTTAGTAGATAAAATTATTTTTATGAGAAAAATGTCAAAAAATGTTCTAACCAGCTTTATCTCTAATTCTTTTCCCTGCTCCTCCCTCAATCTCAGGTTACTTTGTCGTATTATGTTAAAAGACACGTCTATCTTTCAGGAACAACTGTGATCATTTTTGATGATGAATATGATTACCAAGCAGTGATAAGCTGGCTTCTTGGGTTTGCAGGCAAATGTTCTGCACCTGGTGGGAAACCACAGTGCAGTCACATGTAGTCCTTTCTATAAAAAAACCCCTTGGCTGGAACTTCAGAGTTGATATACTTTGTTGTGGCCCTTGGTAGAGGATGAAAGGCACATACTTGACATCTCAGCTCCATATGAGCCACAATAGGGAACTATATCAAAAAACAGGTATTATAATGTTGCTCATTAATTACTGAGGGGATTCAGTCTCACCCACTGCAAAGGATGTGGGATTACACCAGCAAATCTGAGGTTATATTTTTGGTAGATAGAATGGATTTGCACAAACACCCAAATGGGCAAATTTCCCCCCTTATCTCAGTGCGACTCCAGTGAATCCAGAGCAACTGGCAAGAGTTTAGGCTCAGAATGTACTCAGAATTAAGCACAGCTTCCACTGTCTTGCTGATAAAGATAGACTTACATTTGAAATTAAGTAGGATGGACTTGGCCCTTCAGCAGTAGATTTTCTGACAACTTTTCTGCAATAGTATGTATTTTTTCCTTTCCCATCTCCTGTAAAAAAACCAAAACCCATGGTTAACAACTCCGTTTCTTCCTCAGAGATTTAAAGCCACAGATGCCTTCTGTACAAATAAAATCTAAAAATTTGGTTGATGACCTGTGACACCAAAGTGAAACTATTCCTCTCAGAGCTATTTCTAGAATACTAGGCAAAAAGAGAACATTTTCCAACAGGACGGTCATTAATAAGGAGCTATCTGCATGTGTCCATGTGTCTGCTTTTGTATGGGTGCATATGGGGAGTGTACAAAATTAGAAGAAAGTGCTGAAAATCTATTTTTCCAGCATTCTCTGTGAAGCCAGCCAGAAACATGACAAAGAAGAAATCTGGATGGGGAAAAAAATTATGTGTATTCTCCTGCAACCCATGGCACAAAGAGCTCCTTCTGGGCTCTTGCCATATCTTTTCTGACCCTTTTTTGTCATACAGGACTCCCAGGTCAGAGTTCTGAAGACAATCTGGGAAAAACAGCACATAAATGACAGGGGCTGCCCTGTCCTGTGACTGTACTTTCCCTAGAGACGTCTGGTTGGAAAGTTTCTGCAGAACTTTCTTTCCCCAGGGAAACAAGGAGTTATGTTGAAATTCTTATGAGAATGAAGCTTTCACAAGCTGGGACTTTTTTTTTTTTTTAAATGTGGTTTATTTGTCTGTTTTTCTTTTGAATTGCTTATAAACAAGCACATATAGAAACACACTCCAGTGTTTTCACACCCCTCTTCTCTACTACCCATTTTATAACCGGCAAACATTGCTCAGCAACTACAAAAAGCGGGTAAAACCCCTTTTGTTTTTTTTCTTGATTACATTCAGATCTTTGTCAATAACAAAACTGTGCAGACATCAGCATACAAAATAGTAAGCTGCTGTCTAGAAAATATTACTGTGACTTTCTGTAACATTTTCAAAACTGCCAAAATCTAGGAAATCTATATGACCATAATTTTCTATTTCTCTGTGCCTGAATACAGACTAATACCTCTGTCTATGCAAATTTTCTTGTTTGCTATCATTCACTAAGTGCCTTTTATAGGAGGAGACAGAAAATTACATAGTTTACAAAAATGATTCAGATCATAAACCTTTTGGATCCCATAGAAATATTAGAAAGACACTATTAGTAAGTGCAGAATGAGAACCTTCTTCCAAATCAAATCCATCTTCTGTACAGAAAGGAGTCAAATGATCCCTTGATCTAATTTTGTCCTTGCTAGGAGTCTGCTCGTTATTTTTAAGGAGAGGGTGCTGCAGGAATGGGTGCCATAGTCAAAATGCTTTATATAAGAACAAATATTCGGGGGTGACTATATTTTCTTTAGTATTTCAGCATTTGTATAATCCTCCCTAGTATTCCTTGGGCCTATATCTTTTTGGTACTGAAGATAACTGACAATCTAACATACAGCATCTTTGAAATATTCAAGTTCCTCTTAGAAGATCACTGCAAAAAATACACTGGGAAAGCAGGGCAACAGCATTTGGACAAGAATGTTTATGAAAAGACCTGGACAATATTTGATTAATTGAACAAACCTGCAAATTTCCACCAGCAGAGGTCATTTTTATTCTAGAATGAGTTCAGGATCTCAAACATCTGTCTTTTTATCTAACAGAATATCTTAAAAACAGCCCCAATGCCAGAAGTATTCTTCATCAAAGTAATCTAGGGCAGGATATAAAGAATTCTAAAAAGCTTAAGCAAATGCTCTTCTTTCAATCAAACAAATTCAGTCTGTGCTGTGAAATATCAACAAACCTCTGCTTTCACATTTCTTGTGCATATGGGATTGGTCAGTTTAAGCAACCCCAATGGCCCAAATACTTTTCCTGAGCAATTATATTTCTCTGGGAAAAACTTGCTTATGCAAGACTAAAACTTCATATAAGTCTGAGTAAAAATGTGGTGGGCAAATGGGAGCCATCTGTTTTCTCCCATTTCTTTCTCATGTCTATCAGCATCACCTGTGACTCCCTTTGCAGAAGGCCAGATCCCACCCTCACATACACTGCCTTGGTGGCACAGCTATCGTTGAGGGGCATCTCTTACAAATGGATTATATTCACAAGGACATACACATGCATACCACTCACCCAAAGATCAAACTATGTACTTATACATGCTGACATTTGAGTTTTAGGAAGGGTGTGCATTTGAGGTTTTTAGCGTGAGCAAAGGTAAGAGCTGTCAGTTAGAAAGGGAAACTGGAATTAAAAAAAAGAAACCAAACCAAAACTAAAAATTAAGACATACCTCTTAGGCACAGCTCTGGCATGAACTTGAGAGAGCATTTAACTGTTTTACTGTAACAAATTAAACATAGAAATACAGCAAAATGGGAAATCTGATGAAACATGCGGATGGGTTACATCCTAGAGTGCTGAGAGAACTGTCAGGGGTGCTCACCAGTCCACTGTCCATCATTTATCTGCAGGCTTAGTTGACTGAGGAGGTACCAGCAGATTAGAAGTCAGCCAACATAACACCCATATATAAGAAAGGATGGGAGGATGATCCAAGGAACTCCAGGCCTGTCAGTTTGACTTTGATACAAGGGAAGCTGATGGAGCAGATCATCCTGAGTTCTGTCACAGGACAATCAGGTGATCAGGCCCAGACAGTGTGGATTTATGAAGGGCAGGTCCTGTTTAACAAACCTGAACTTCTTCTGTGACAGGGTGACTGGCTTGTTGGATGAAGACAAGGCTGTGGCTGGTGTCTATCTTGACTTTAGGAAGGCATTTGACACCGTTTCCCACAGCATTCTATTAGAGAAACTGACTGCTCTTGGCTTGGATGGGCATACACTTTCCTGGGTGAAAAACTGGTTAGATGGACAAGTCCAAAGAGTTGTGGTCAATGGAGTTAAATCCAGTTGGCTGCCAGTCATGAGTGGTGTCCCCCAGGGCTCAGTAC
>WTSP01010562.1:58944-75456 GCA_025331215.1 Actenoides lindsayi
CAGTGTGCCCAGGTGGCCAAGAAGGCCAATGGCATCCTGGCCTGGATCAGGAATGGTGTGGTCAGCAGGAGCAGGGAAGTGATCATTCCTCTGTACTCAGCTTTGGTGAGGCCGCACCTCGAATACTGTGCCCAGTTTTGGGCCCCTCTCTTCAAGAAGGACACTGAGATGCTGGAGAGGGTGCAGAGGTGGGCTACAAAGCTAGTAAAGGGTTTGGAGCATGTCTCTTATGAGGAAACACTGAAGGATCTGGGACTGTTTAACCTTAAGAAAGGAAGGCTGAGGGGAGACCTTATTACTCTCTACAACTACCTGAAGGGAAGTTGTATCAAGGCAGGAGTTGGTCTGTTCTCCCTGGTGACAAGTGACAGAACAAGAGGAAATGGCCTGAAGTTGAAGCAGGGTTGGTTCAGGCTGGATAGTAGGAAGCATTTCATTACAGAAAGGGTTGTCAGGCATTGGAATGGCCTGCCCAGGGAGGTGGTGGAGTCATCATCTTTGGAGGTGTTTAATAAGTAGGTAGATGTTGTGCTTAGGGACATGGTTTAGTGGTTTTGATATGGCTAAGAATAAGGTTGGATTTGATGATCTTGAAGGTCTCTTCCATCCAAAACTGTTCTATGATTCTATATTCTATTCAATTGTCCAAAATGAACATTGATAATAGCACAATGATTCAGATAAGTAGGTGTGTATGAGAGGAGAGCTGGTACTCACTATCCCTCATATAATCACACTGGGAAACATGCTTATGATGGATATTAGGGAACTTTAATTTTTTGGGTGACAAGTTGTTTAAAAAACATTTTCCTCTACATTGACATGCTGCCATTATAACACCTGCACTCACTGGCCAAACTCCTCTCTACTATTTAGTTTTTCCCTTCACTGAAACTATAAGCTTCCACTATGGGTATATTGTGCTATCTGCTGAAGAAACACAGTACAAACCCCGTATTGTTTAACATTCCCACAGAGTTTATCATCAGTAACACCACATGATTTTTTTTCCCCCCACCCCAACAGGATCCCGAATCCCACTTCACTAGGCACCATGTAAATCCGTAAACACAAACTAACCTCTAAACATGTAGAAATAATACCTAAATTTTTGCAGTTCAAGGAACATAGTTTTGTAGTTCATTTGGAGTTCTAGTACAATTTTATAGCAAGATACATGAATTTCTTGAACTGACAGATCAATTGTCCCTGACTTTGACACTCAGCATTTTGCTGAGCTTCCTACCCCAAAACATACTGTGGGAGTAGATGATGCATGTGAAACTACAGAGAAACTACTTTGTCTGTCTGGTGTTTTGAGAAGGCCAATATATATTGACTTGTTATAAAGCAGTCCTGGGATAGAAAGTGAACTGCAAACTGGACTGTGAACAGGCTGGTGTCCTGCACAATAACACAGTCAGTGACGGTGGGCTTGAGTTTGATCCAAAGGGACTGAAAGACAATGGGAAAACTGAATTAGGACCAGCAACAAAGACAGCAAAGGACAGGTTTTGTTTATAAATGCCATGAAGTCTCTTATTGGGGGCAACGGGAAAGAGGGAGGAGAGGATGTGAAATATCCCTTCTAAGTCTGAAAACACTGCTTAGCAATCACTATACAGGAATTAACACTTGGCAAAGCAATAATATCCCTACTTCTCCTTGTTTTACACCAAGGACCGAAAGGGGAGTTGAAGGAGATTAATTACTTTGCCTGTTAATCAATGCAAAGACATATTTTCCTGTTCCTCCATCTCATAATTTTTATTTCATCTAGTTTGGGCTTTTTTAGGGTTGCCAGATGTCCCAGTTTCACTGGGACAATCCTGGTTTTTGAAGGTACATCCCATCTGCTCCTGAAAATATTTCTGTTCACTGCTCTCTTGTTGACTGTGTGCTTTTAGAGCAGTCAGCCAGCAAAGGACTGCAGGAGAGAGGCTGATAAATTATTATCAAACTATAAAAAGCTGCCTATATTTCCCCAGTGCTGAAAATTAATTCTGTAGGGACACTTTTTCACAAAATGTAAATGGTCACCATGGCACACAAGAAATTATGATTACAAGTCCCACCACTGCTCAGAGATTGCCCCTTAATGTGCATACATTTCAAACTGGAAGCAGTACTTCTGCCCTTCCTGAGCTCCCATCACAGAGGGAGCCCTGGACTTTTTGATTGTGCAGCCAAGAAGAGAGATCCTCTAAAACTAGTGTGGGGGAGGACATTGCAGGAAAACCTCAAACCAAGAGCCAGACTTGGATACAGCAGCAGTACAGGTGAGTAGTGAGGAGACAATGCTGCATCCCTGATCCAGGGAATTCCCTCAAAGGAAGGAGGCTACAGGTCAATTAGCCTGAAGTATCTAGAAAAAGTGGAAGCTCACTCCTGTGTTTTCAGTTCCAGATCTATTTCACAGCTGCTAGCTTCCATGAATATACCACAATTATAATGCATGTCACAATATTATTACTAAAGCTCCAGCTACTGCAGTCATGTGAATCTTCAAGAATCAAAGCTGTTCATTAAGAACAGAAAGTGTTCGTGGTCTTCATTGCAAAAAAAAAGCTTGCAAAATCAACTGTGAAAGGACAAATGAAAAGCATGCCAAGTCAGTTATTTTCCATTCCTTTTCACGGTGTTCTTCTGAGGCCTGACTCATGGTTTCTGAATGCTTGGGGAGAACAGAAGATCAAGAAAAAGCAAAAGTAATGATACCTCAAATGGGAGGTCATCTTCCTCCAATCTGGTGTCACGTTTGCAAACAAGTCCCATTACAATATCTCCCGTGCATTCCCTTGGACTTAACATTCATACAACTACATCACTTGGTTCCAACAAATGTCTCATTACAAACTGCCTTTGTCACAAAGATTGCAAAAGACTTGACAACATCTACAATGCAGGTTGTGCTGAAAGTACAGGTATAAAAATTCCAAAGTTTAAGAAGCATAACTGCTTGTCTTTTCTGCCCTGAAGAATTAAAGAAGAAAGAACATCAATAGTTTTCACTTACCTGTCAATAAAAATAAATATTTGAGCTCTGTAAGAATTAGAAATATAGTAAATATATTTCAGCTAGTACATATAAAGTGCTGTTAGTATATTTATAAACTAAAGCAGTACAAACTTTTTCTTGCAAATAACAGCATATAGGAGTACTGAGTTTCTGGTGGGAGAGAGGGTTTACCTAGTGGTAGAGTTCAAAAACAGGAAGAGTGGAATACGAAAAATAAAACCAAACAATCTTGCTTACATGACATCTAAAAGGAAGATTACATCCAATGATTGGTGCAGCCATTTCACACTCGAGATACAAAACTACAGCATAGTAGTATTTCATATTGGCATGCTTTCTAAAACTAAATCTCCACCTGTAAAATACACATTTTTGCATGCAAGCTGCTATTTTCAAAGTTGGAGACAGGTCACAAGAAAGGTAATTACTCCTTACTATCTTAATTTACCCAGTCTGTGCATTCAGCTGACCACAATACCTATATATTCTGTAATATATGGAAGTTATAAAGTTTATTGCTAAGTGCCTGTAGAGGAATCAAAACATCTCTACCACTTACCAGCAAGCATCTCAATAGTTCATACAGAAATGCCAGCAATAGTAGTGCCACCATTTACACAAAAGATTTGCAGAAACTCTTTCTGGCTCCTACAGTCTCTGTTTTCAGTGAGGATGCCAGTCGTTTTTCACTTAACATTTGTTCTATCTGACTTTAAAAGATGTTAAATTAAAATTTAAAGCTGCACAGATACAATTCTATGTGCATGGAGTGGAGCAGCACTGTCTCTAATCATTTTTCACTTGTCTCCACATGGTGATTTTGTTGCTTTCATCAAAGACGGGAAAGGTGTTTTCACTCAATAAACAATCTCAACTGTCACCTAATAAGCAGTTAAATTCTCTGCAAACAAAACCCCTACACATTCTGTTTGCATAAGCTACTCTGGTTTTAGGGTCTCTTGGACCTGTCTTCTAGTGGGGCGACTACAAATTTCTGTTCTGATAGGCGCCCAGTGAAGAGCAGTGAGCAGCTACAGATAAATCTTATAGTCCAGGTATATTGAGTTTGTCACTTCCAGAATGCATCCAATTCACACAGTGTTTACCACAAAGACCGTCTGCATGGGCGCAACATATCTGGTGTTCCCCAAATACTGTCTGCTTACTGGGAAGCACATGCGCATGTATTTCTGTTCAGGAAACTTGCTAGGCTCACTCTTCTTATAGAACGCAGTTACAACAGTTTGATTAATTTCCTCTATGCCCCACATCAGTTCAACACTTCACTGCATGGTTAGACATGCAATTTAAATACCAAAGTAAATATATTTTTTGTATCAAAACTATTGTCGTTAATTAGTCCAACTTGGATGCAGGGAGAGCAAGCAAAATGTGAACACTTATTAATTACAGAGACCAAAGAGGTTAAACTCAGTAGGCAACTGTTCAAAAATCCATTGCATCACTATTGTATGTTCTATGAGTGGGTTAAAAAGCAAGCAAGAAAAATCCAAAGACAATTCTGCCTCTAGGATTAATTAATTCAGAGAAGGGAAAACAATGCTGTTAAATAAGAAATGTCACAAACTTCTATTTGAACTTGAAACAAATCTGATCACAGACCTGTGGGGAAGTGTGAAAGATTGTATTTGATTGTTTTCTACTTCTTACCCTTATTTTCTCTAATTGTGCTCAAGACAGGAAAGGCCAGCACTGAAATACAAAAGAAGAAAACATTATTAAAAGTGTTCTCACTGTGACAGGCTAAGGCATCAAAAACATTGTGAAAAGCCTTTATTATATACATAAAGCTATTGGAAACGCATGCTTAAGTGCCTCATTGTGCTTGAACTGCAGTCTTTTATTTCTCAGACAAGATGAAACAAAATAAAGAGAGAAAGATAAGTTGCTTTAAGTCCTGTGTTGCACATCTGGTACTACAGAAACCTTACAGTAAGTTTTGGCAGACCTGAGTGGCAGGCCTGGCTGCTGATGGTCCCATGTGACGCAGCCCAGCACGGCAGAGTAAAGGGGGATAAGGTGACCATCAGCCCAGCCCAGAGCTCCTGCTTTCCACACCCAATTAATTCAGCAGGCCATGAGGCAGGGAAACAGGCAAAGCAGGTGCACAGTGCTTGACTCCGTGCCTTTCCTCACTTGATCTCTAAAAAATGCTAACCACGGCCATGTTGCTGGCCCCACAGAAATTTCACCCTCAGGGAAGCACAGGAGCCCACTAATAGGGCTTGCTCAGATTCCCTGCCTCAGGTCAGCCTTTGAAGTTGGGCTCCCGAGCTTTCACGTGCCACCCCCCAGCCCTGTGTGGCTTGGAGACTCTTCTGACACTGCTCAGCCCCTGACATTTGTTCCTGCTGCGGGAACAAATCACCAGTTAATCACTCATCCCCTTTTCGTCTTCAGAAAACCGGCCCCAGCTGGGAGCCTGAGCACAGAACGGTATTTGATAACTGGTCCCAAACAGTTGCTGGGAATATGCTTGTCGAGATCCACTGAGTTGATTTCCTGCTTGGTTATCCAGTACGCCCTTGTTCACCTCTGATTATAACAGCTCCTGCGCACTCCATAACCTCTTAACAGATTTATCTTTATGCACTATATTTTTCTTAAGTGGGTGGATAGCAAAATCTCAGGGAAGATACAAGTCTTGCTTCAGACCGCCTGGGAAGTCTGGAGAAAGGCAAGACTTTGCACATCATCCTTCTCAGGTCCATCATGTTCCCTTCCTTTCTTTCTGAAGAACAGAGAATCTGTTTCCAGAGGATGAGAAATAAAACCTATACAAGAACAAACTGACCAACACAAATACGAATATTTGCACAAAGAGTTTTGCATAACGTGTTCCTGTTCTGTCAGGATATTACACCCCTTTGGCTCCTCTCTGCTTCAAGTTCAGAATACTTAGCATTGCTGAAAATAAGGGGCATTTCTGCCTACAAATCAGTTTCTACATGTATGTGCACATCACTATGTGCTACCGACAGCATGGGAGCCCCCTCACCATTGCTGTGGACAGGTGAGGTTGTGCATGCTTTGGCATTACCCGTGTAAACCACTTGCTTAGTACAAAGTGGATGTATTTTCTCCAAGGCAAATAAAACCATTTCAACTTCTGCCTATGACTTCACAGGAGATCTGAAAAATCAAGCAAACTCATTAAGGCAATTAAATGATCTCTAAAAAGTGAATCAGCTCTGCTCTGGTTTCCTGGGTTGTAAGGGAGGGAGGAAACAACAGAATTCTCTAATCTAATCATGACTTGAAAGTAAATAAAATGAGAGAAACTGAGGTAGTTGCTGACTGTCACAACAAGAAACATAGGAACAGTGACAGATAAGTACTGTGTCACTTCAGTGACAGAAGGATTATGTTTCTCTGCTTCTACATAATTGTCTCTACCTGGACAGATTTCCAATTGTGTCATTCACACCAAGGGGAACATTACTGGATTAATTACTGTAGACTACAAGGTAGTTAGTGGCCGTAATATCTAAACATATTCAGCATGGAGTATGACATTTAAATCAGAGACAGAAGAATCTGTGGAGCTTTGAGGGCTGCAAGTCCCTTCAGATGTTTTGGAAGTACAACAGTGTACTTTTATACCATCTTTCTCCCATGTATCTTACCCTCACGTTCTTCTAATAAACAGCCCTTTAAATATACATTCCTCTCTAACAGGGGTAACCAGGGACTAAATTGTTGCAATGGATTTTAGCTAGGAAAAATAGATCTGTGAATATTGTGCATCTAATGGTCCAAAAAGCTTTAGCAAGGTTACTGAAGTCTGTGGGATCAAGGCTCTTCAGAATGAAGATGCTCTGGCATTTTCAGTTGAATTTTAAAAATTCTTCCTACAATACCCAATAGTTTTCCAGCTTTCCCAAGCTTCCCTAAAGATTATTTGCATTTTTGAAATGAAAAAAAAAAATTATAATGCTTTCAGTAAAATAAATCAGGGCAATTTTAATCTAAAAATAAGGTTTTGTGTATCAGCAAGTTTGAGTTCCTTATTTTCTGTCTTGCTTTTAAGAGTTCAGAAAACTCCATCCAAACTTAGAATTTTTATTGCAGTCAAAAAGCAGTTGCTTATAAACAGGCATTTTCAAAGAAGGTATTTCTGTGAGCTGACATGAGATCACTGCACGGGACACAGCTCTGAGCCCTTAATTTTCAGCTCGTAGAAGATGGTGGTGCAGACAACCGAGGTCAGGCCCACTGCTGAAGGAAGCAGCTTGTTTAACAATAATAGGATCTGGGACTAGCAAAATGCTTCTCATTTTTTGAGTGACAGTGTGCTGGCTTGTTTGCGATTAATCCAGCCTTTACAGGTAAAGCAGAATATTCTGACAAAAGCCCTTTTTTGTTAGGAGAAAATACCATCAGCTACCTCTTGTATAGCTACAAGTGCCATAAATGACTCCATGCCCTGACTGTCCATGGCAGCTACACTTCTGCTAATAAAAATGTGTGGTATAGACTAATGTTGCCTAAGTCATTGACATTCACTGACATCATTGGCCAATTTTTCTGAAGACAAGTAACCTATCAACGGCTGAGGTGATCTAGCTGCAAATGCCACATGCCTGCTTGCTCTCAGGGATTCTTCTGGAAGGAAATTGCAAATCAGTCTTCAGTTTAAGCTGTGTGGCCTCGCTAGCTGAGCCCCACGCGTAAACAGGAGAGCAATGACAGTGGCGCAAGAAGTCCTTTGGGCCCAATTTAAATGTTAACACAGCCATAAGTTAGAAACATCATTTGCTTTAAATAAAACAATTTTCAGAGTGCAAGTGCACAGCTAGGGGCGAGTAATGCTGGTGTAAAACCTGCACCATAGGAGGTAGACAATCCCCCCCAAACACTTCAGTAACACTGGCCAATGCCTCGTGCGTTGCTTTTATCTTCTCGTAAGAATTTTTCTTCCTGGTCTTTGCAACAGGTTTTTATGGTTTCCCAAGAAATAAGGCAGCCCAGGTCAATCCTTTGAATTATGAAGCCCAGTTTCACGTCTTATGTAAGTGGTTACCAGTGATTCTAACAGAGCTGCATCTGGTTTTACCAGTTCTGAATCTGACAAGGCATCTTAGGTTCAAAAGCCATTCTCCCATTTTTCATACAGTCATAAAGACATTTATATTCTGGAACCACTTTCCTTTCCTTTCTGCACAGCCATTAATACATTTTTTTCCTTTTTTTTTTGTTTCATAGCTGCCAAGTCTTGCACAGCTCCATGTGTGAATTTATGCAAATTTCAGAATGCGCTAATTCACATATTTGCAAATTGGTAAGTGATTGGCAAACATGTAAATGAGCTCATTTAGTAATTTTCCCCTTCCCTAACTTCAGTTTGGGATCAGTACACCTTTACCCAAATTATACCAGTGAGAGCAAGTGAATGCAACTGCCCCGAACCTGGCAGGACTAGTAGGGGTTTGGGTTAGTGTATCCATGTGCCTGGCCAAGTATGGGAAGGATGCTAAAACTAGCATAGGCTGCTGATGCACTGAAGAGATCTCCAGATGTGGTAGGAAGCCACCAGGGGAGTATCCAGCACAGCTGCAGAAGTAGCAGCAACAAATGTGTGCAGATATGGTCACAATTGGCATGCTCAGTCCACAGGTGGGAGCTGAGATGTCTGATGGTGGGAAGTAGGTAATTGTAGGTAAAAACACTGACTATGAGAGGAGCTAAAGAGCTGGTTTCACGGCAGAAGACAGTAGTTTGGAGCATAGCTGGGATCCCTGGAAGAGGGAAAGATGGTTTGACAGAAGAAATTGTAGATGAAAAAAAGGTGAAAAAAAGTAATTTCTTGGCTCCTCTAGAAGAGCCTAAGATTTTGCTGTAAAACAGACAAGCAGGAGATGGAGCAGGAATGGAGATGTCCTAGCTGCTAGGCTTCCACTGGCTGGGGTTGCTCTTTCCCCTCCAGACTAAGCAGCCTCATGGGTGTCCATCACCCAAGAATTTCTGGCAGCAGCTCCTGCAAATTGCTGCTTGTATGAGAGCACTACTTTACAGGGGTGAGTAATGCCAGATGCAGGGTAGTAGGCAACCCTCTTAATTTTCCCTCTCACCAAGAGCAGCTTAGTGTTTTTGCATGAAGGGCGATGGCTCATGGAAAAAATAAATATTACTCTCTAGTTTTCCCATTGCTCACTGCCCAGCAACATTGAATGCAAAGTACGTCCTGCTGAGCTATGTTACGCTAGCACTTCCAAGGTTTAGGGCAACTTCTGATCTTCTCTGTTTATTTACCTGAGCTAGAACATGTTGGGAACCCTATCACACTATCTGCTAAGTTATACTTTATGAGCTGAGTTCCCATTGACTTCTTATTCCAGATAGCATCAGTTGTGTTGCTTCTCAAAAACAACATACCTGTAGCAAGCTGTATGACCTCTAAAAGTGACAAGTACCTTGTAAAACACCTGTAGCTGTGGGTGACAAAACTAGCAGTATATAGCCTCAAAAGGTTAAACAAACCAGGGTTGAGAAACTCAGGTAAACTAAAAGAGAAAAGAAAAGAAAAGAAAAGAAAAGAAAAGAAAAGAAAAGAAAAAAAAAAAGGAAAAGAAAGAAAAAAAAAAGCCAGAGAAAACATACAATTCATCTTCAAGTTATCTAGGGCAGCTTGCCTTAGAATTAGCTTAATTAGCTTCATTACCTTGTTTCATATGGAAATATTGTAGGAACAGTATTCTTTCTGTGGCACTCAGGTAGTTAAATCCACACAATTTGATTTTTGAAGCTTGGATTCTGCTGACTTTATTTCAAGCAATCAAAAGTATCTAATTTGCATTCACATTCACATTAGTGGTCCATATGTTAGCCCTGTTTAAAAGCTATATGCTGCATTCATTATGAAATACTTGGCTTCCTAGCTTTATCCTTTTACTTTGAAATTATTGTGATAATATTGCAACTCTTCTATTTAGGCTATTCTCAAATACAAGGGGGTTTGTGTGATTTGATTCTTTTTCAAAGTCTTCCAAGGGAAGGGCTTTTTCATTTTTGTTTACAGTGTTATGGGAACTTGCAAATTGGCAAAATAACTCACTACCGTCATTTAATATGACAGTGTATTATTCCTCATACCTAAAGCTTCATTAAAATATTGGGATTTCAATCTGTCTCTGCATAAGATTTCAGACCACACACAGTGTCATGAAGTACATGCCCTTCAGAGTTCATCATGCTACTCACTGAACAGAGTCAGCCTCTTAAAATGATAAAATTTGGTTACATTACATCATTGTTCAAGTTTGGTTTTCATTGTGGAGTGAGGAGTAAAGCATTTTCTTTGTGTTCACAATCCAAATAAAAAAACCTAAGTTGACAGCGTTAAAAACAACAACAACAAAAAAGTCATTGTCAAATGGAATGTGCTGTCCATGGTTACAAAAAAGGACCATGACAGAGCCAAGAATTAAATCAAGGTCTTCCAGGATGTTCTCCTCTGCCTGGGATTGAAGACCACCTACCATATATTATTACCTACTTCATCAGGTCATCCCTTTGGCAGTACTTTCTATAATGCATGTGTTAAAGACATCATCAAAGTATTACTTCCAGAACTTAATGTATGTTTTATATTGCAGGTTGGTTTTACTCACCAGCTTAAATATTATACAACTAATGATCACAATTTGGGAAAAGGATCATATTTCTTCCCACAGAAAACACTGATGAGTGATTCCCCCTTGGAGACTGGTTCTCATACCCCTGAAAACTTGAAAGAGAAACTATTTTCTTACCTGTGGGTTCACTGTGGCTTCTGAAATGTGGAAAATCCTTCCCCATTTCAGTCTTTGGAAACTCTCTGCACATCCTAGAAGGTGAAGAATAATGAGGTATCTGCTATGAAATGACCATCACAAAAGGGTATCTGCTATGTATGAGACAAATATCCTGAGGAAAAAAATATATCCTTCATTGATCTTAAATTTTTACACAAAATTTGTTTAAGCAAGAGTTTCTTATTAGATGAGTTGTTTCTGAGGTGTGGAGTTTTAAATTATTAGGTTTGTGGTTTGGAGACATCTCAACCTCACTCCACTAACAAATTTACATGGTACCTCTGAGAATGAATTGTCATTAATGGTCAAAGAGTTCATTTACAATTAATTCCTGAGTACAGAAGCTACACAGCTACATCTTTCATAACAAGTGTTGCGTGTGAGAGGAGCATGAACAGAAGCTATGGGGTTATGATGCACCCAACATGAAATTGTAAGTTCAGAGAATAAATCCCAAACCCCATCTGGTTGTTAAGAGATTTAAGAAGAGACTCTGACTGTCCTATTCTGATCACAAGTAGAACAGAACAGAACAGAACAGTGTAGAGTAGAGTAGAGTAGAGTAGCGTAGAGTAGAGTAGCGTAGCGTAGAGTAGAGTAGAGTAGAGTAGAGTAGAGTAGAGTAGAGTAGAGTAGAGTAGAGTAGAGTAGAGTAGAGTAGAGTAGAACAGAACAAAATAAAGAAAATTCAGTCAGGAAATGTAAGATATCAAAGCATGAAACCTGTGGTACATGAAGGAATACAAAATCACTACAGAACATTTCTGATCATTGTGGGCATGTCTCTGGAACATTATTATTTGATATATAAATTGATATATAATTGATATATAAATTGATATTCTATATAAATAGAAAATACTGCCTTTTATCAGTGGACTACCTGAGTAGTATAACATCACATGGTAAATTGCAGCTCACTTTCTAGAGGACTCTGAGTGAGGTAACAACCAATAATGATCCACAACTCATGAGCGAGTTTTTCAACAGTTCTTTCTATAGTAATATTTTAAGCACATCATGCCAGGCTTCATGTAGAGTAAAAAAAAGCTAGGAGAAACTCAGTGTGCATAATAAATAGACTGACTTCTTCTGAAGTCCAAAGTAATTCAGATCAGTATTTAGTATTGCTAGCCATTATGCTGCAACTTCGCCTCCCCCCAAACCCCCAGCAGTTTAGAGAGTATAGGCAGAAAGCCAAAACTTTACTGTTAAAATCAAACAAGTAGTTAAAAAAGAGACAGGAAATAAGAACAATACCATACACTGATGCGTCAAAAAGTTACCCTATTCGCATTCCATTTCCACTTATATAAGACTCCCTTGGGTTACAGCTATGCTATCCGTACTGCATGTGATCAGTCTTGAGAGTCAGTCCCTTCAGAGGAACAAGAGATGTTTCAGTAACACGAATGAAAAGGCTCAGATACACCATGTCCAAGATGCTTCCCACTGCGCTGACTCACTGGCAGAAGTACAGCTCTGAACATCTTGAAATCATTTATCCATAATAGAGTGGGGCCCCATCCTCAGCTGTGGTAAGTCACAGAGAGCAATGACTGTAGCTGCTAGAGGACCCCTGAAGACAGCAGAGCAACACTGACTCAGACCAGCTGTGGTTCTGGGTTGACTGGTCTAGTTTTCTGGACAGGTGTAAGTGAAACCTGGTAGCAAAATGGATAAGGCTAAATATTTCCTATGGTTGGGGTCATGCTTTTCTCTTAGCATGTGCTTGCAATTTCCATATGAAATAAAAAATGAAATTATAATGTCTGGGCAAAAAAAAAAACCCCAGAAAGCTGAAATCTTCTCTTCACCTCACACACTCATTGGCTCTACACAGTTGTCTCAGCCAGAGGCAACGTCAATGTACAGGGAAAAGAAATGAATATTTAAGTTAGGGGAAACACACACACTAAGAAACTTTTTTTTCAGAGGCAGGTGTGTTAGGGGGGAGAGAAAGATAAGCATATGAAAATCATCTCATAAATTAATCTTCACTAACACTAAAGTCATTTTTGAATCCAAACTTCCAGTGTTTCCTTTGTGTGGCAACAGGAATATCCCAGCTACAGACATCAAACCGGCTCAAGTCATAAAAAAACCTGCCAATAGCTTTCAATGAAGTCTGTATTTAGCCTTCCATGAGCCTTGAAAAAAATCATGCAATCATTTAATTCTCTGTGTGCCTGCAAGTGCTTTACTCCCTTGAAGTGCAAATACTAACGATTTTTTTTCCCCTTCCTGGTACTTCCAGTTTAAAACATATCAAAAAGAAGAATTCACTGGATAAAATGATGTTATCATGAAACTAAGGTAAATACTCCAGCTTTGGACTGTTTCAAAGCAATTCCTGCCTGGGAGTTTTCCTTGCCACTTTAAACCACTAAACTGGGATCAGATCACAGTTGTTAGGACCTGACTGTATGTTGGAAAAGTGCTTTGGCTAGTACAGACTTTTCTGTGGTTGAGTATCCTCATGACCTCAACAAGTCAGATTTTTTTTATCACATAACTTCCATATCCTCTGCTGCTGTGAGATACATTTCATCAGAACAACACAAATAGCTACATCTGCCTTGGGAATAATGTAAGTGGTACCCACAAAGTGGAATCCAGTGCAATTACCGTCCTTAAGCTAGAATTTTGCTACTTTCTTCCACACCTCCCTCAGTGAATTTCAGTAGATAACAGCACGTCCCCCATTATGTTCTCTTATCTCAGGAATCAGGCTGCACAGTTCTCCGCTGCTCAGTGAACACATCAGATAAATCACTTTGTTGTTGGCAGTTGGCAGGTAATAAATATGCAGGTTAGGAGTGTTAATGATTTAAAAGGTCCAGTCCTGCTCCTGTTGCTAGCAACCTCCTCCCGATGAAACAGAGCTAAAACTGACTGTGAAAAGCTAGATTGTGTGGCAGCTCCTGTCATTTGCTACTAGAAATTTCCTGTAGCTTCATACTACAGTGGAGTCTCAAATGTTCTTCGCCCTGTTTATTTTCTGACTGGTGTGGAGAGTGTGCAGCATGCTACCTCTCTCGTTGAAAAGCCCACAGCCATAGAAACATTGACAAAATCTGGCCCATAGGTTTTAAATGCTGACTGGATGGTATGGGAGAGTTAGTTCCACATTTTAGTGATTCCTTTCTACATAAAGCGATGAGACTGTAAAACAAACAAAAAACCCCAACAAAGTAATATCATATATATGTATGTATCACCACATGATGTGAGAATTTACCTGCAGTACCTCTTTGATTCAGGACTAAACCACACTTCAGCAGGTACTCAGCAGCAGCAGAGTGCAGGAAGCTCATATAGAAACCAAACTGAGAGTCCTATAAATTCTGAGGACTAATGATTCAACATAACACTTTCATATAATCACAACGCACATGAAGTACAGGACTGTAGTTAAAGTCTGCTTTCAGGAATGGCTAAGTGTGATGGTGTCTATATCCATTTTTCACTGGAAGACTGTATCTTGCACACACTTTATAGTACATAAGGTTCATTTTCCCTCATTATCTGGTATGATTCTTACGTTTCTATTGACAATTTTTGAATCAGTTTGAGCCACCAAGTCAAACCATCAGTGTTACAAAGCTACACTGGGGAACCAGTGACCCTGTCAGCCACTACCACAGGAATTAGGAAGAGAGCAAAATTATATACTGGTGACTAGCTAGGTCAAATGAAGCCAGGCAGCTTAAAACAGCCTTCAATGCCAACCAACTCTAGGACTAAAGTTTCAAATGGAGCTTAAAATCAGTTTCATATACTCATCTTTCTTAAGCTTGAACTCTTTAGACAAAGCACAGTCTTGTTTCTGATACCAAGAGAGGAATCAACATCAAAGTCTAGATTCTCCACAGCACTGGGTGCATTGGGTGAGTGTATTGACTCTTTGATTTTCTGCCTTGCCTGAAGTTGTGGTAAACTGTGTCAACTGGAAAATGTCCATTAGGAACCACCCACTATCTGCAGTATTCTTGGATTCTTCCCAAGAGCCCTCTATCTACAACACCTTTCCCACAGAAGGATCTAGGTGAGCTCTGAGGGACTTCCATGGCCAGGGCCACTCTTTAACCAGCTGGGATTAGATGTTCCATATGGGACAGGAGAGGTGTAGAGTGGGGTGGTGCATGTAATATCTAACCTTTTAATTTTTGTAGATCCTTATTTGATATTTTAACTGTGTACATAGATTTGCATCCTTTAGGTACTTACAGTAGAAATCAATTAATTCTGTCATCACATCAACTTGTATAATATCTGTATATTGTAATACACAATCCTCAGCTCACATTCAAATAAATAAACATTGACTTAATATAAATTGTTTTCTTACCATATCAGAACATTGTGTAATTAAATCAACTCACTGGTAGTGTGTACAGATGGCTTAATTTTCTGTAATACCCACTAAAGCTCAATTGACTTAAAGGGGACTACTAATCTATTTAAAGTTAAACCCACAATGGATAAATTTGTAGCTCAAAAAGGATTTGTCTCTCTAGTAGAGCACCATTTTCTTAAATGTTTGGGGAGAACAAAAGAACTTGTCATTTAGAGTTACTAGTCATTTAAAAAAAAATAAAAATAAAAAAGAAAACCCCAACTCTGTGGCCTTTAGCAAAGTAATAAGACTAGCAGATGATGTCTCTTCCTCTTGATAATCTTTCACTCTGAAACATTTCTGCCAGACTGGACTCCAGCACTGAGAGTAACAGGGAAAGCTTAGCCTTCTTTCAGACACTACTGCATATTCCTACACTTTCATATCACAACAGAAGAAAAAGGGAAAAAAAAAATAAAATAGGCAACTGATGAGGATTACAAGCCAACAGGTTGCTTGAAGGTTTACAGCTTTTTTGTAAAGTGAAATTTAACATCTCCAGAACCTGTGCACTGAGTTTGTTTTCTATTTTTATTGTGTTTCAGATTTTAAAAATTGCCAATTAAGTCAAATTAAGCTGTTGTGCAGTCAGCTTCTATAATTACTAGCAATAGTTTATGGTAGGTTCAAGACAATAGAGGGTGTTTGGGGTTTTTTGTTGTTTTTGTTTTGTCTTTTTTTTTTTTTCCAGAGTAGTAGTTTCTTTTCGTAGAAACAATTATCATGGTAGTGCTTCCCAGTAAAGAAAAACATAGCCTGCAGCCATCCTATATTTCATTTTCAGTCCAGCAGTTTTAGAGAGGCTTTTTGCTTTTCTAGCGAATGTGCAGTAAGAGGAAAACTATCCAAGGTGACAAATAAAATGTGGGGCATCATAAAGCAGGCAGAGAAGCAAATGAGACAGAATGGAGAGAAAGCCATGCTGGTCTGGACAGCTCCTTCCTTCCGTGCTCAGACTTACAGGGGTGATAAGTATCTATTATAGCACACAGCGCCAGGACTCTCATATATACACCCAGCCACTGCAACAGTATTATTACAACACTTGAAATAATTGCAATGCAAGTCCATGAATGACAGACTTGTCACAAAGGACAAACCAAAGACATGTGCAGCGTTTTATATATCCAGAACATGCTGGTCTCAAGCTTCTTGTTTGCAACTCCAGGACCACCCCCCCCCCCCCCCCCCCCCCCCCCCCACCCCCCCACAACAACCAAAACAACAGAAAGTACGCTAGAGTCGTGACAGATGAGAAGAGGCACGATGGGGTGGGTGTG
>WTSP01010562.1:79416-117695 GCA_025331215.1 Actenoides lindsayi
TCCAATGTACCATAAACAGAACTTAGCAAAACACCAGGTGTTGGTCCAGCTTACAAAAAACATCCTACTGTTTTTCAAAACTTGCATGAGAAAGGCAGGACTCTCACCGAATATACTGAGAACCCGAGAAAATCCCTCTGCTAGCAGCTTTTCAGCATCCATACACCAGTGCACCCCATTGTTCTATGACAGGCCACTCCCACATCAGTACAAGGTCCCATGAATTTCTGCTTACCCGATTCCTGCTCACCCGATTCCTGCTCATAGTCACCATGCGTGTGAGTTCCTGCAAGAATGCCCAAGTCGCTGATGTTCTCAAAGCCAAGCAGGTGAGTAGACGCTTTGCTGGAGACGACAGGAAAATGCTCCACTTCCTGTAAGATCAGTGACATGACATGGAAATGGACCTTCTTCCAATCATCAGAGCCTGGATGTCTCAAAACAGACAGCGAAAAGGAACAAGTGACCTACGTAAAAGTAGAAAATGGTAACTGAGGCTTTCTCCTGGATTTATGCAACTTCGTACACCCACAGGCATGAGGATGGTACACCAGGAAGATACACAGCAGTTTCTGAGTCTCTGCTACCAAAAGCAGGTTTCCTAAACTGTACTGGCATATAAGCACTGGACTCTTATGAATGTAATACAAGTATTGGGGAAGGTGGAGACAGAGGAGGAAAATAGCCGTGCATCTTCTGTATAAGCCCAATTGATCCCATGCTGCAGGTGTCAACACACCACTCATGCATACAGTAACATTTTCAGGTTCACATTGTTCTGTAACTGATTGGCAGTTCTATAGTCCAACTTTTACAGGTACTAACGGTTTGCCTGTTTTTGAGCTTCTATTTCAGATTGATCAGTTCTGACTGACCTGTGTTCCTGTTCAGTGGTATTTTTCCTGAGTATTAGAGTTAACTTGCAATCTCCAAAATGAATGGGCTATTTCAAATTCTCCTTTCATTATCCCAAGATAAATGACTTGCATTTATCAACTTCCAGTTCCCCATTGTCATTGTGTCAGGTCCTGTTGTCTCCTTCTGAATTTCTTTATGACTCTTAACTGGCTTCTTAATGAATTTTCTACCTGAGAGTTTATTTCCCTGTTCTCAATTGTCAGTCAGTACTTCTCCAATTGCAAAAACTTTGAGTGCTCTTTTTCTCCTATACTGAAAAAATGAATTTTTGTTTCCTTATTTTTATCAAAAGGAACCCTTTTTATCTACTAAACACTATCTCTTTCATTTTTTAATGTGCAAAGACTTTTTGAAGGGTGAATATCAATAAAATCAGGAGAAAAATTTTTCTATAAAACACCTTCCGGACATACGAAACTACTAAATCTGTAGCAAAGATCTTCGAAAAGCATGCTGCAAAATGGCTTGAAATCAATCAGGTACACAATTTTCTGGGAAAAAAACCCCAAACAGACAAACAAACAAACAAACCCGAGGTAGATATGTATTGTCCAGCTTTGTAACCTTGCTTCTTGTAGCAGGTACTTGTTGGTCCCAGATATGCAAGCTGTAATAAAATCAATTTTTATGTATTCTCAGGTTCATAGATTCATAGAATGGTTTGGGTTGGAAGGGACCTTAAACATCATCTAGTTCCAACCTCCCTGCCATGGCACAGACACCTCCCACTAGACCAGGTTGCTCAAGACCCCATTCAGCTTGGTCTTGAACACATCCAGTGATGGAGCATCCACAGCTTCCCTGGGCAACTTGTTTCAGTGTCTTACCACACAGAATGAAGAATTTCCTTCTTTTTTCCAATCTAAATCTACCCTCTTCCAGTTTCAAAACATTACTCCTCATCCTATCACTACAGGCCTTTGTAAAATGTCCCTCGCCATCTTTCCCAGCTTTCTTGTAGGACCGGTCCACATGTCTTGTAGGCACGTTACAGTAGGCTTGACTCTTGACTCTATTCTTCCGTGTATATGCGTTTGCTGCTATCAAAAAATCAAAGATCTACCCAAATCTAGCTGTCTGATCTGATTATTACGACCATCTTTCTGTGGGTCAGTGGCATGGGAACAGGCAATGTGCTCAACCACACACTTGGGTTGCTTCAGAAACCATTTACACACAAATAACCATAGATGAGATATTTTTTAAGGTCTACAGCAGAGTTTAGACTCACATCCCTGGCACTGTATCAAGACTCTTCAGTAGCCGTGGTTGCTGTGCTGTTGAGAAAAGACAACAGCTCAGTCTTGGATCAGACCAAATCTCCAGCTAGCTGATACCACATCTGACAAAGGTCAGCCACAGTGTCTGTGTCATGGCCCCTCCACAAATGGTAAGAGGACCAACATATGCAAAATCTGCCAGAAAAATAATTAATTTTTTCTTCATGTATAGTGATATACACGTCTGGCTAGAACCTGGCCAGTGACACAGATTTTTTTCTGCAGTCAGCAGTAATGACTTTCCATTACATCTTAACAACAGCAACATTTCATTTTTAATATTAGAAAGACATTGAGCTCTTCAATCACTCCACAAACAAACAATACAAGGAACCGCCAGGTGTAGTGTCCCAAAGCAAATTCAACATGAGAAAGCAAAGTTTTGTGTTTTAAGTTTCAAGCAGCACTGAAGTTTAGCTGAGATTTTGTGTGCCAAGTTTCAGCTTGAAGGGAATTTTTTTGGCTACAGTATAAGCCCTGGAGAATAGGAAGCATTGTAGAGGAAGCATCAAATCACACTTAACTACTGTATGGCAGAGCAAGTGGCTGTGTTACAACACAATCACTCAATAAGATAATTTCTTATGTTAGCATTTTAATTAAAATAAAGAATACTTGCCTCCATCTTACACTCTACAATTCTCTCTTCGAATTACACAAACAGACAAAACTTACAAAGCAAACAGAAAACAGGATCACAAATCCTAGCAGACTTGAAGGCATGACTCAGAAGCTTTGTGAGAAATATGTCCAATAAAACCAGAGTTACTGATTCCATAAACATTTATTTTGAGGAAATATTAACAGCAATCCCCGAAATGTTTTTGGGCAATAAAGGATAAATAACACCTATTATTAATGTAGTGGTAAAAAATGTCATTTACCACACATTTGCAGTACTCTAGTTAAATACATTATTAAACAGCATCCCAGTATGGATTAACACTGAACAGAAGCTCCAGATGTAGAGCTGTTTCCCTGTGGTTTTATCAGCAGCAGCATGGTTGGTGCTAGCCCAATCTCGATCCCAGTGTGGACAGGGCCTTTGGCTTGCTCTGTTTGTTTTTTGGATGAATAATAACACTTGTGCAGAATTTGCACTGGGCTTGGTGCTTTGATCAAAGCACTTTCCAGTGGGCACAAAATCTGCCTCTAATGTTTGCACCTAAGCTTTCATTTTAAAGTAAATCACCAGGGTGAGACCCTGTCAATCCAGCCTTGCATGCTGCTCTCTCCAGCCAAACAGTTGCACAGATTGTCCCCTGTGGGGTCTTGCACCAAAAGGAAAACAGGTCTTCTCCCACCCGTGCCAAAAAAAATGGTCCAGGAGTCTTCTCTGAACCACCTTCCCTCACCGGCTTCCCCCGAGCAGTGTCTTTGCTCAGCCCAACAGCAGCAGTGTGGGAATAGATGGTTATTAGGCAGCATGTGGCAGGTGCCTAGAACATGGGCCAGCCCAGTTCCGACAGTAGAAAAGCTCCTGAGGAGACACGGGACTTTCCACTTCTCCACCCAGGCATGCTGCTCTGGGATGGGAAACTGTCTTAGGCAGCAGGTTTCTTGAGAAAGGCAAGCAGCATCGCACAGGCCAGCACTGGCTGAAGATATGGTTAATGCCGTTTCTGCTCACTTCAGTTAAAGGTGATCTTCTCACTGGAACCTGGGTCAGATGTGCTTTAGAGAAAGGTATTGCTACCCTGGAGTATCAGGCGGGTTCATGAAGGCTTCTTTCGCACTCCCCAGTCCCCACAGCTCCCAGATGCTTAACAAATCGGCTGCCTCTCACTTGGGCGGTAGCACCAGCCTCCCTGCAGTGGGGTTTTTTATCACCGATCTCTTCGTTGTGGCAGATGTACTCTAAGTTATACGAGATCATGTCTCCCTCTAGTGACTAAATGTCTGTATTTTTGGAAGTCGTGACCCCAGCTTTAAAGACATCATTTTTAAAGGGGCTGTAAATTACAATTCTACCTACCTATCCATAAACTCTTTCACTTCGGATTGTGGACCGAGATATGAATTGGATTTTGCTCAAAACTGTCTGATTATTAACAGAGTCATAGGACTTCTCAGTAGGCATTGTGTCTCCATAGGCTTTTAAACACTAAAGACACTATCTGCCCAGGAGGAATGATAGATCTTGATTAAACATTCATGCTATTTATTTTGTACCGGCAGCTAATCGTTGTGCAAACACTTAAATCCAAACAGTGATATTTAACAGCAACTCTACTAAAACTATCACTTGTGCTTGCTACAGATATGAGGATCACTCTTTCTTATTTGGCAAGCTAGAAGACATCTACTTATCCACAGCAACAAAACAGAAACCCAATTAGTTTTTAAAAGACATATTAAAAAAAGAGAAAACTGTGTTCAAAGTTTCATCAGCTGGAGATAAGAATGGAGAGGATCAGAGAAGAGACTGGAAGCTTGAAGCTTCACAAAAGGTGTGCCTTACTGGTTTCTTCTCTGGGTTACCCTGCTGGCAATATTACACTTCATGCTAATAATAAAAAGCAACAACATACAACACATCAAATAGGGATGATGTCCTAAGATTTAGAAGAGTAAAATGTTTTTGTCATTAGCCCTAGTAATAGGAAGAATAGTACAAAACATGGTACGTACACATCAGCAAATGGAAGTTGAACACAGTACAAGAGTGACCGGAAAGCAGTGCCATGACACATACCAAGGATGAGAACTAGGGAGGCAAGAAAAGGAAACGCAAAATCTCATGGGAGGTCTGTCACATTCCTCACACAGGGACAGAAGGAAACAGTGAAGAAAAATGACCATGTACCTGAGCTATTCTGGAAAAAAAACCACTGCAATACAGCTTTTTAAATTCTGCTGGAAGCTGCTGAAAAGGCAACATAGGATGAAGTCAACTTCAGACTCACTTTTCCACGCAGAATTTTAAAGCAATCATTACTATAATATAATTGAAAAAGAAGGTGAATTTTTTTTTTTTTCTCTCAGTTTTCTTTACTGAATGAGCTTCCCACATGTAAAATCAGTTTGATTTTACATCTGGCATCATTTTTGCTCTCATTTTTAGTGGCATGGAACTTGCCTAAATCCACATGTAACCCATGGGAACACTCAGTCCTCAACAATGTCAGCATTTCTCATGGCTGGGAAACCAGGGTTTCTTTCTACATCTGCCAACATATTTGGCCTCAAATATTCACAGGGTCTCATGAAGTGGGAACAATAAACCTCTCTACCAACTCTTAGTATGATCTGAGTTTCATATTATCCTGCTTGATCTCCTGGAGCTTTCACAGAAAAGAAGATAAGACAATGTGATTTAAAATCTACACAAACTGATAAAGTTTGGAAGTAGGAATAGTGCCAAGGGCTAGATGTCAAGCCTAGGAGATTCCTTAAATTATTCCCACTTAACTGCAAAAGAGAGTGTTATATTGATATTTCATAGGGAAATAAAATATAATAAATAATTTTAAATTTTTCCTTTAGTAGTAATAACAATTATAATACAATTGCAAAGGCAGAGAAGAGCCCATGAAACTTCTTTTAAAAATTCAGTATGTCCCTAGTTGTTTTCAATGATGGTTTTGTTTTTCCTACTTAATCAACTCCAGTTTCTCCTCTCAGCTCTATTCTTGTCCTGTTGCAAAGGATTAACTAAACCTAAGTGCATACCCCTCAGCTCAGGATATTTGTAGCTTCCTTTAGCTACAGTGGAAAAATATGGAATAATAGGCTGTGGTAGTTTTTTGTTTGTTTGTTATTTTTGTCATTGTTTTTTGTTTGTGAGTTGTTTGGGGGTTTTTTTGGGGTGGGGGAGGGGAATATGTGTGTGTGTGTGTGCGCTTGTGTGTGGTTTGTATTTTTTGTCTTCCCTGAAGGAAACCTTTTTGTATAATATTTGCCTTTCAGTCATCTACACCCCCCCAATTTAATTCCACAGTGTCAAGTCCTAGGCTAGAGCAATAATATGTCCACACCAGAAAAACTTGGAAAGGATAAACAAATACAACCCATTTAGAAGTCTTGCAAACAGTACAAACCACCACTCCTGCTGATAAAATCTGGAAGCTATGCTGGTGCTCCTCACCAGCAAAGCAGACCACAGTTCCGCCGGTTACTTTTCTTCTATCTATAGGTGGCACTAGTTATGTTCATAATATCTCAGCCCATGCTCGCTGTGATTTCTGCAGACCTCAGCTGTAGTTTCTTGTCCGATTCCTCCCTTGCTGTCAGTAGAGGTGTTAATCACAAACTTTAAATACATTCAGAAGCAACCTCAGACAAACTAAACATGATTTATAAAGCATGAAAAAAACCTATCCCAATATCTGCCAGTTTATGCATCTCCACCTCCTGGGTGTACATCCCTGTCCTCTGGGTGTCCTCAAAAGTGAAGGCCAAATGGTGGCAGATACCAGTTTGAATCATACTTCACAGGAAAGGTGGCTATAGTTGTTAGGGCATATTTAACATTGTGAAGAGAAGCAGCAGACAAACCAGGCTCCTGTGGAAAGCTGCATCAACCCACACTTCACTGAAATCCACCCAAAACTTGACAGTGCAACATTGACTATTATTTGAGCTGCAGACCTTTCTAGATTTTAAGCCACAAATGTTTTCCCTGTCACATGAGAATTTTCAGAGTTTTGGTAAAATGTCAAAAACTTGAAAAAGTATGCCGTTCAAGAAGACAAATAGAAATCCTTAAGATTAAATCGTTAAAATATTTAATGTAAATAATATTATTATGTTTTTTAAGTATTTGTTATTTTTTAACAATTTAAACTATAAATTAACTAAAATAGTATGATGAAAGCAGGTTTTGAATCACAAAACAGTAAACTCTTCTTGAAAATATCAAAAGAGAACATTTCAATAAACATTTTTTTCCCCTATAAATGTTTCAGATTAGATGAGAACAATCAAAACTCATCCTTTCTTATAAGCAACTTATATTGTTGATTTCAATGAATCTATGTTTTCCAAAAGAGAAAACAAAGAAAATTAAGATGACAGGCTTATTTTGTGGCCTATTTCTTTTTCTCATTAGCTGTTAATTTTAATCTTCCATTGCCTTTCATTTGTGCTTCAGTTTTTGTTTGGATTTGTTTCTTTGGTTTGTTTTTTTTTTTTAATTTTGCTTTATTTCTGAGAGTCAAAATGTTGGACAATAATTAGATATTTAGATATTTCACACCCTGTTACACCCACCCAAAACACTGGTGTTCAATCAGGGTCATTGGAAAAGGAGGTTACCCTCAACACCCTCTTCCATCCAGAAAGAACAACAAGGAAGTTTGTACTCCAGACATGTGTAAAATTTCTCCAAGCCCAGGAATTGCCTCAGCTTGCTCTGTCCAGCTGCACACCCAGCACACAAGAAGAAGCAGAGAAAAGATATATCAGTCTTACAATACCTGTTGAGGGAAAGACCCATTTCACCTAACTTTAGCCATCTAAAACGGAGATGTCAAGTTTAAACCACCCATGTAGGGTCTCTCAATGCCATTGTTTGGGTGGTTTGTTAGGTGCTGCCCTGCCCTTTACTCTTTTTTTTAACCTCCAGAGCGAAGATAAATATTATATACTGCAATTACCAGGCTTTTATTTATATAAACCAGGCCAAGAAATATTCTAAATGTAAACCACTGTATTATACCCTAACACATGCACAAAGAATTACAATTCATTCCTGTTGCAACATTATTTTAGTCCACTTTTCAGTTGTTTTATTCAAATGATTACTTATCGTGCAACTAACTTTTCTCAGAAAAAATTAAATAAATCTATTTTACCCATTTCAGCTCTGTAAAACTACCTTTTACGCATGAATTAGTGTGAATTTTATTGCTGTATTTTCCCAACTTATTAAAAGGGCTGTACTTCACAAATAAAACTGCAGGATGAATTTATTATTTACAGTCCTAGTCCTAGCCTTCATATCTACTTAATATGTGTAAAGTGTTTAGTTTTCCAATGTAGTCCAGCTGCATCACTGGAATCAAACTTGTAATTGCCTCTTTGGGATTTAAAACCATTATAGTTGTGCTTTTATGTTCTCTTTTGTTTTGCTTGAATCACTTTTTCAGGTCTATGAAGTACAGCTGGCACAATAAAAGTTTGATCAATGCATAACCAATGCAGTGTATATTTCTTCCAGATATATAAAACCCAGGTGAAAAATGTTAATCTATGAAAATTATCTTTGTCAGCTACTTATTCTTTGAATTTAAATCGGTTTCAATCTTGAGGTATATGGTTTGGCCTGGGGTTTTCCAGTCTGGGTTTTTCAACAGTTTCTTGTAATGTGTACATTTGACATATTAAAGTGAATGATTACCTGATGTAAAGTTTCAATTACCAGGGCAGATTTTTTTCTCATACTGTGATACTTGAATAAAATTATCCTGGTACCACAAGAGTTAGCATTGGAAAAAGCCTACACAAGCAGCCTTTATTTCCTTACCAATTTAGGATCCTCTCACGCATCATTGACATTGATGCTATTGGATCATCTACTCAAATCCTTCAGGCCTCAAAGTCGTATTTTGTGCATACGGGAAATCACCAAATCCCTGCCAAGAAACTGAAAAATGAACCATTCAGTTTTGGCAACATGAACTGGTCTTTAAGTTCTGGAGTACATTAACCTGGAAGATAATTAACTCTCGTTCCCTCACACTGATTTAGTGGCCTTTTTCACCTAAAGACTGACTCTTCTGGCATTGCAGGTGGAGAAAGGTGTTCTTCAGTATGAGCCAGGAATTCAGACTCTGGCCTTCAAATAACACTTATTGCACTATAACCGTTTAAAGCAAAGCGTAAGATAAAGTAGAAAAGAGGGGAAATGTGAATATATACCTTTTTGATAGTAAGATTTTTAAATAACTGTGTATAAAACCACCATAAGTGTATTAACATAAAACTGCAGAGCCAGCTTAAAGGTGGTGTTGCCAGAGCTCATGATTTCAGCAAGTTTCACAATATTTGATGTTTGTCTCTGAAAGCTCAGTTTCGGGATTTAAGTGATTACATTAGCCTCAGAAACAAGACCACAAATAAAATGGACAAGATTTGTAAATAAATTTTGAAGCCAGCTTCACTGTTAGTAACTGAGACCTCTGACTCCTCCATTCTGTTCATGTCATATGTAGCACATCACATAGTCCTGTGTAGTTCCAGAACAAGACTGACTTTGTCGTCAGGAATGGTCAGCCGTGTAATTGTCCATACACCCTATCAGAAAGCCTCTTGCAGCCACACTAATACGTTAATAAATGAGTCCAATTTATAAAGGTGTCACAGCTTGTCTGGACTTCCTACACCGCCTACACAGTAGGCTTGTTCCAGCTGCATGTGCAAGACAGTTTCTTTGTGGGTGCACGCATAAAGACAGAGACTCTAGTAGTTATAAGAAGGCTCTCCTAGACACTCTACAGATAGGTATTATAAACATGTCTATGGAAACAGAACTTGCATCAAAACATAAATGTGAATTGACTGCAAATGTGAGGGGAAACAGCTACTTCTACAGCAGAATTGACTGGCCTGATTACAGTAGTGGCTCTCATACCATTCAGAACAAGAGAGGTTTTCTAGACAATACTCAGATTTCTTCTTCCTGTTTAAATAAAGCTATTTATGAGATTCAGGTTTCTGGAGCATATATTCTTATTTATAAATTCAAGACTCACATTCTGCTAGTGTGTTGAAATAAATAGTTAATATCCACAGGAATGCCAAGTCTTCCTCACTTTTGCCAATGAATATATGCATAAATTTCAGTTAATACTTACTAGAATGATTTTGCAGTTCTCTTGTACTCTACTGTTAGAAGTGGGTGTAGGAGGAACATACTCACAAGTGCGGTATGTCCCATCTATATCCTAGAACAAAGAATAGCCACAAGGTAATCATGGTTATCATTCAAGGGAAGATGGTATTTACTAATGCCATTAAATGAAGCAAAAACTCCCAGATATGTTCGGGGATCACAGAAACACAGAACGTGATACTCACTTTCAATATATATTAAATAGAGAGCTTTTTATTTACTTTCTGACAGATATTTCTGACAATTCTTCTATACTATGTACTGCATGGAACACTTCTAGATTGTCCCTTGAATTAATACTCTCATTGTGTTCAGATAAGTCTGAAAGACCTGGCTCTACCATGAATGTCTGCAAGAAAACAACCACACGATGGGCATAAGTTCCGAGGAAGATTTTATCTTCCCTTTTTCATATAATATTGATCTATTTGTCACTTATGGCCCCATTTGTGTGTTGTTCTCCTGCCTCTGCTGCTTATTCCTCATCTGTTCTTTAGTTCAGTCACTAGTAGTAACTTTCCCCAAATACCGCAGTGATTGAAGAAATGGCTCTAGCATGATTTGGCAGATATCATGGAGCTTTCCAAAAACACCACATTTTTTGACCTTTACTGATGTGAAACACAGCTAATTGCTGAAAATCATTGTCTATAGACATCCAGCTTATGTATGGTTGCTCCTGCTCTCAGCTGACTGTACGGAGCTTAGATCTGGCAACTTCAAGCAGGAAATGCCCTGGATTGCTTAGCTCCTTCTAGTACTTAGGCCATAATAGCTCACCTCAAAATAGTCCCCAAACATTTTTGAAAGTCTAGTGATGGGTCTTCGTGCATCATTTTCTACTTAGATAGAGAAAAAAAAAAAAACCCAACAATCATGTCTTATTAGTAAAACCTCTCCTGTGTTGAAAGTCAGGAGGCCTTAATCTCCTATACTCCTTCTGAGTTGGACTTGGGATTTTGAAAGTGCAGGCCCATGCTATGAATCCTTCTCTATCAGACCTGGCTTCAGAAGAAGTTTTCTGGACCCTCCCAAGAGCCTCCCATTCCCACTGCTTCCCTGCCAAAGACTACAGTCTCTCCATTGTGAGAGAGTGTTTATATTGTGTGTTTATATTCAAGATCACCTTTTTTGAATTTCCTTTTAAAAAAACCCAGGAAAAACTAGGTCTATTTAGGGCCTTGTAGCGTTCACTGACCAGCAATGTGGGCTTCTCCCACCCTCAGACCTCATACCACCACCACATCCCAGAATAGGAGGATGGGAGCTGAAGAATCAAATGCTGTTGTCATGCTGGCATATCTCATCTTTATAAAAACATTATCATTTTCATAAAAATCTCCTTAACCCATCTAGTTCATACTATCATACTGAGACTTGTTTTGTCAAGGTTTAGGCCAAATCAAGCATTTGCAAAACAGTTCCCTACTTTTGACTGCAAAGATTATGATGTGAAAAATAAACTTCAGCAACAGAACTGCAGGCACATCTGCTGCCTTAATTTGGACAGTGTGAGGTGTCTGCGAAGCTTAGTTCATCCTTCCAACACAACATTCAGGTAGGGTAGCTGCATTGTGTTCCAAATTGTGCTATTTTAAATTAAATTATTTTCCTTTCACAATAATTGTTAACTGTGAATATTTGCAGCCACTACAGGGGTACACATAGGAGGCAGAGCAATGGAAGACTTGTTAATTTATTTTACCAGTGGGATGTAATGGTTCCCTAAGCACTTCTCTTCTTCTCTCTTAGAAGAAAGAGACATGAGGAAAAGATGTACTGTATGTCTTTCAAACTCTTCATTTCTATCATCACTGAATTAAGTTATTTGTATAAAGACCCACAGCATCATTTGTAAATGCTGTATTCTCTAGAACTGCTGCTTTAATCATGTGTAATACAGGCAACAAGATGTACAAAGCAGTAAGGAAGATACATGTTCAACCATACTTGGTCTGGTATCTCTTGACTCTCATGAGATAGGCTGGAGTAGCATGTTCTGGAGGCTTCAAGTCAAATGCTTTACCACCAGAAATGCTGTATGAAGATTCACGTTCCATGTACCTTCCCATCTAAACCACCACAAATCTTTCCCCACCCACAGCCTTCAACAAAAAGTAGAATACTGTTCAGCCTCCATTCTCATTCCGACCTAAACATCTGTGCTAAAGCAACCACAAAAGAAAATCTTTAAAGCCAATGGTAGCCATAACTACCTTGTTGCTTGGCCAGATCTTCCACTAAGTAGGAACTCAGCTCCCACAGGATGCCAAACCACCACCAGATGGTTCTCTGAAACCCTTTTTGCCAAGCTCACAGTATGATTTGGATGAAGTTGCAAACCTTGTGTTAGAGAGATTCTTTCTGTCACTACCAGTATTCCAGGACCCCTTAAGTTTTTCATCCCCTGCACATGCCACCCATGCACAGGGTATGCAGTTCTGGCAAGCTCAGCCACAGCAGGTGTGTTAGAATCTGCTGGCACGATCCCAAGAGAAAGCATAATTCCAGCCTCAGCTCCTTGAAATGACACTCCCATCCCTCTATTTTGTCATGGTCTTTCCTTCCCACAGGGACTCCATATACCACGTCTCATAAGTAGATGATGGATCAAGAGGGAAACCACAAGGCTGTACTGCATATGCATGAGAACAAGACCTAATTATGAGAGAACGAGAGGTGGAAGTTGGTTGTGTAAACCCTGCACAAAACACATGAGCCTTGACTACTCGTGCTTTCCTCTGTGAGCTTGTCTTTGCATTCAGATGACTGCCTCCTCTCATAAACCATGGTGATGTTTGGTGCTGTGGTTGAAAGGAAATTTCTTGGGGTTTCCCCTTCACTGGAAGTCCCCTTGTCAAGGCTGCTGTTGCTGGGGAACTCTGTGCAGACTTTTCTCTGGTTGAGGGCTGAACCCTGTATAATAACCCTATTTAATTAGCTTCTCTTTGACCCCTCTGCAAGGCTCGCCATTGGAAGGCTTTTCCCTGGGGTAAGGAAGACACCTGTTTGCGTAAGTAAGACTTTTTTGATGAATCTCTTTAAAAGTGCTCAGGCCAAGAGATCTGCCAGGACCTGGAGAGCACTCTATCTCAGCTTCATGATAACGGTGTTTTCTGCAGAATATTGTGGAGTGGCCATCAGTTAAGATCATTTCAGCTTTGCCTCTTTTGTCCCACTGACATTGCATGGGTTCAGGCCATTCCCACCAATGAAGATTTTACACAAGACAGAAGAAAACAAAAAGGGCTGATTTAACAAGTCCTTTCACAAGCAAACCTCTTGCTTCCTTCAGCCCAGCTAGGCATCCACATGCAAGGAGCCTGTCCCTCTGTTAAAGGGACATTAGCCATCTCACTGGGTACAGACATCAAGTATTCCCCTTCAAAAAGTCAAGGAAGTGTGGTTACATTTTTACTGCAAAACAGTTTGAGCTGGATACTCCTCCAGTGTCTGGAACAAGTGTTATTTTCTGAATGCAAAGACACAGTAAGAATAGTCATCACAACACCTACCATGAGGCAGCTTCCTATGGAGCACCCACCAAAGAGCTGAACTCCCCAGGTCCCTCCAGGGTCATCAACAGGAAACAGGCACCATCAGAGAAAGACATAGTCCAGGACCGTACTGCCAGTGCTCAGGACTGCCCTCCAAAAAAAGTTTTCCTCTCCCTTCGTTGACTACAGATGATACCCTGGAAGCTGGGCAGCTGAATACACACTGGTAGTGTCATTGACCAATGATGATTACAGGGGTTATTCCTGCATTCTCCTTTTCCTCTTATTGCTGGGTTTTTGAGGTTGCCACTAGCAATCTCACTCGCAGCTTCTGCGTTGCAGTCTGAGTTTGCATTATCAGAAGCAGTTGCACTAATATTAGCAATTCCCTGGAGCCTACAGCCTCACTGCGATTACTACATTTTCTAACTGAATGTTTTGCATTTCACCTGGGCAATTACCACATCAACTTAATGCTGCCCAATAGGGTTTTCCTCTGTTACAAAGCAGGGTTGTTTCCACCTTTCAGCCTTTAGTCACATGAGGATTTCCTCCTCCTTCCTCCGGCCAGGAAGTTGTATTGATTTGCTGAGCTTTCCAGTGCTGGGCCATGAAATGGGCAGTACTTTCACAGCTGGAGTCAAGAAAACCTCATCAGGTATGTTGAAGTTACTTAGCTGTCTGAAGAAACAGTCTGGGTCCTCTTTACTTGCCTGGGCTAGCCGCTTCTGGAACAACATGGCATGCAAACCGTCAGTTGTTTGAGCATCAGACATCCATTCTCCAAAACCTTCAAGATTCTTCAGGCAAAACCCTGCTTTCTGGGATTACTTTGGTGATAATAGGGTATCTAACGGCCTTCTTTTTCTTGAAGTGACCTCAAAAAAAATTCTGTGGTCTTCACTCACCATCAGATAGATTTTCCTGTGTCAGTGGAGGTTGTCTCAATTTTCCAAGTCCAGCACGTGTGCTCCTATGTTCCCTGCAGCAACAGCCGTGCCACATGGAGCAAGTCTGGTATTTTGTACATTAGCACGGAGCTATCAGTGCACAAGCGTTGAACTGGGAGGATGTGCCTGCAAACCATATTTTGGATAGTGCTATAGGAAGGTGTCTGCTGGGAATATTTTTTTTTTGTCTTTGGCCACAGCTTCTTTGGACTCAACTTGCTACGCTTTCCACAACTCACTACATTTTATCTCCAGAGGAAAAAGAATTTACCTCTGTACAGACCCTTTTGACAGGATCCCTTCTTTGAAAAGACTGGCTACATTGTCACTTTCTGTTTCTTTCCTGGTAAGTGCTGCTGCAGCACACACGTCTACTTCTTTAATTCTTCTTCCCCTTTTGCAACATGGTCTCCGACACAACTGCAGTCAAGAAAAATCTCCTAAAGGAATTTTTCTTTTGGGTTTGTACTGTGCTTTCAAGGAGCACCTTCACAGCTAAAAATTGCTGCAATGAAGTCTTGGCCACGCAGATGCTAGAGGTTTGTCAGGAATGTCCTCTGGGGGCCTGTAGGCTGTTTCAGTGGTAACAGAACAGTTATATATGTGCTGATTAAGCTCCTGATACCCAGGGACAACAGCAATAATCTATTTTTTTTTTTTCCATCTGAACATAATTTTGCTGTGTTGATATCTGTACTCTCAGTTCTGTCACTGTGGAGCTTCTTCTTGTACTACTACTGTTCCAACTGCTGCTTGTTAAGCAATTCCTTGTGGTGAGACTTCCCTTGTTTTCATGAATTATTTTGTTTTTTTTTTTTCCCAAGGCAACAGCATCCTTCATGTTCCAGATCTCTGCCCCATCCTGGCTGTTATGGAGGCCCTGTGACTTCTACTGATCTTGGTACCCAATATCAATGGGTAAGTAGTTACCCAACACGCGGTTTCCAGTTTCTTAAGGGAGGCTGTTTTATGGCATTCACTTAATTTGCGTTGCCTGAAGTCCTTCATTTGCTATGCAGTGATTTACATTGTGCTGTGATCCTGGTTTAGTTCATGCTTCCCAAATTTTGTCTGAGCAGCGGTATTCCCTCTTGTCTTGGTCACATACCTCTAAGTTGTCATGTATGTTTTCACCTCCTGTCAACGTTCGTGCATCGCTCACCCTTTTCCCTGGAAATCTTGTGTGCCGATAACAGGCCAGCAGGTGTTTCCTACCAAATGTTGTGGCTGCTCATCTCTTCTTCCAATCTCACCTGCCTCACCCAGAATTGGCAGGTGATATTCAGAATATGCTGCAGAGCCATGATAAATAATAGCCTCTAGCATAGGGATCTTACAGACTCGCTGAAATACTGAGTTGCATTCTTTACAGTAATCACTACATACACCGTCATTTTCTTCCTCATTGTGCCTATTGTAAAAATCTGGCTACTTTAAATCATACTTGTATGTCAGACACTGAGGGTCATTCACCTCTTTGCCCCTTGCTTGTGGAAGTGGCTGTTGAAATACCCGATCTGTCAATACAAGAACTTTGGGAGATGACTTATCTTTGAAGTTTCCAGGATAGAGCCCATGTCTGTGGACAAAAAATTCCTAGCTGTTAGAAAAAAATCCCGATTTACTTGCCTCTGCTATGAAATGGATTGCAGAGATATCGTCTTTTATCAAGTGAAACCATTTTCTGTCTCGGGACCAATTTAGTAGCATGTCAACCACTTAGAGAGATGCTGACCTTTCCCTTTGCATCTATACTCAGTCTGTATTTCTCCAACACTTGGGGTAGAAGACCTCCACATTTTGTTAGTCCTACTGATGCAGGCAATGTTAGAGTCCAAATGGAAGCTGGCTTTTGCCCATCTTCCGCCTCATGAATACAGATTACTTTTCCCCCAGTTATCGCTTTTGAATGTCACAGGTTTTCCTTTGGTCCTATGCAGCTAATTAGACCTAGGAAGCTAGCTGCATTGTGATCCTTCTCTTTTCACTGTACCATAGCCAAGAAGAGTGCTGTGTCACTGCTGCTGCTCGAGTCTCTTTGGGGGTGCTCTCCTACTGCAGGCACCGTACGCTCTGTACTTTTCTGTTTGCTTATGCGTCATGCTTCTGCAAAATGGTTTACTTTGTGGTTGGAATCAAACAGCCTTATCAAAATGCAACTCTTCAATAAAGCTGAAATGAAACATTTGGACCTTGTGCAAACAGAATGTTTTGCTATTTTGCAGGGGGGAGTTTAGGAAGAAGGTGAACAACTTCTCAGTTGTTGAGTCAGCATTTGAAAGGGGGGTGAAGGCAAAAAGTCTCTCCCTAAATGGCCAGAGCATTATTTTCTTTTAGCACAGTTTTGACGGTCAGAATTGGAGACAATGTCAGAACACAAAGCTGCAAATATGGGAAAATGATATTTCAATCTAGATCCAAAGCAAATTCACAGCTGTCTGTGAATTAAAACAAAGAACAGCTCAGTGACTTGGGAGCTTGCAGCCATGTAGAGCTATGCATCTGGCCCATACTTCAGGCTGACAGGGTACCAAGCAATCCTAACCCGTCAGAAGGATAACTGTGTGCGTGTGGTGCTGAGCCCCAATAATACACCTCACTAACAGGCAGTGTGTCCTACATTTGTGCACCCATGTCCAAAGTAACTCTTAGTTGCCTGTAGGGCTGGATTTTTAAACAGGGTCAAAGGATGCAGATACAGAACTCGATCAGCACAGGGCACTGCAAACAGCCACAGCAAACAATTTGCCTCTATAGGTCCCAAATGTGTTTGGAAATTTGGTTATGTTTCAGGCATAAGAATGCCTTTGTTCAAAAGTAAGTTTTGTTTGATTTTTACCTGAGGTGATGTTAATGAATTTTAATTTTGCTCATATTTTCTCCTGATTGTTTATAATGTAGTTGAAGATCACAGATTTATTTTTTTTTAAATATTCTTATTAAAGCCAGTTATGGAAAACTAGTATCTTCATCTATAGTGGCAAAAAAATTCTTTTAAGCAACACTCTTTACCTATATTAGTTCTTTCTTCACCAAATATTTATTAACAAAACCATTCTAACTAGTACTGGATTTCATAACTGAAACACAATATTTCAGAAATAATATTAATAGAAAATAATATTTGCCTACCTTGTAACTATTTTCAAATAGTGATGGAATTTATTCTTTTTTTTTTTAGTGGTAACTGTAGAATTAAAATTTACTGATTGGTGATGGTGGGGAAGTAATTTTGCTTGCAATTCCCACACAAACATTATAATAACAAATTATTGTACCTGGGCATAGGTGTATAAAGGAAAAATAGAGGTTGTCTCATTTCATAGGGATGATCATAGTTTGAATTATCTTGCATATGTCTAATATGCCAAGGGCATCTTGGGAGCTAATCAACACCTGCAAATCTCACAAAAATTAATGGATTCAAGTTTATAAGACATTCCTGTTGACTTAGGCCCAGTTTGCACTTCAATTTTACAAACTAATGAAGGTATACCAGAGGGGACAGCGTTTATACCTGCAAAGTGTACGTTAGAGTAAGTTCATTCCTTGAACAGAATGGAAATGTACTTTGTTAAAAGTATAACTGAATCTACACTCCAGCTCTAAGTGCTGTAGCTAATTTTTTAACTTTAGTAGTAAAAAAAAAAAAACCAGTAAAAAAAAAAAAAGAGGGAGGAAAGTGACTTGCTGTGACACAGCAAAGGAGCTCAAGGAAACTGCTACAAGTCTTGAACTTCACTGTGCTGCAAATGCACAATGATGGCAAGCGATGGACAATATCCATCTGAATCTTCCACACCACCCACGCAAGCGTCAAAGTGGCACCAACGGCTAGAATCTGATCAAAGCTTTTGGACAATGACCCGGTGAGCTTTCAGAGGACTGGTTTGGGGCCGACCTCTGCTCACCCCCCCGTCACAGTCCTCTTGAGGAGGAGACAATCAGAATCGTTGGGGGAGAAATGGAAATTTCCTCCAGCCATAATGAAGAGAGCAATGTAAAGTGCCCAAAAAGGTATCAGGACACCCTCCACTGACCCCCATGAAAATCAGTTCTACTCTGGCACCCTGAGAGGAGCATTAGTAACCAGCCTACAGATATTATGACATCTGAATGTATTATCCAACAGAAAGAAATGTTTCTCCTCAATGTTCCCTCAAACCTTACTAAAACCTCACTAAAACTTGGGACAATGTCTGTCCAGGCATACTAAGTTCAGGCACACAGAGTAAAAGAGCAGTTTAGATGTATACAAAGAGTCATATTCACAAGGGTGTCCAAGGAGGAAAAGACGACAGCACAGCAGCCTGGAAAGCTAATCACTTATCCCAGGCTTTTATGGGCTCTGCTGAGTTTGACCTCTCAGCGTTAGCAATTGTTTAGACAATGTAACAAGGAAGAGGGGAAATATCCCTGCCCCATCTATCACTCGGCAAGGAGGCTCCTTACAGCTCCCCTTCGGCACCTAAATCAGGAGACCTGCAGCAGCTACCCTCCCTTAAAGGTCTGACTGTTCAGAAGCATCGTCGAGTTTCATGGTTGCAGTGGCTCACTGCAGGAAGCAAACTAAAGGGAAAAACAGCCGAAAAGGTGATTAAAAAGAAAAAAAAAATAGAAAAAAAAAAAATAAATGGAAGAAAATTAGTAGTCTTAGTATCTTAGACCACATATTTGCACCCTGTTCTTCTAACAAAAGACACGATGAGCTTGCGCGCGCGCACACGCTCATGCTTATTCTATGCTTTTTCGCCTCATCTGGCAGCCGCTTTCCGGTCCAGCAGACACTAACATCTAATGAGTCAAACTTCCCATTTTCAGACTAATCAGTCGGCTGCACTAATTGCAAATGCAAATATGCAAATTTATATTAATTAATTACTCTGCTAATTAGTTCTGCGGTCTTTTTGGGGTAATAAATCATTGTGCAGTGGAAGGGAAACACGTCCTGTCCCATTTCACTCCACATAAAAATTTAATGTACTCATTGAAGAAAATATATAAAAAAATCCCCCGATTCTGATAGCTTTGCTTCTACTGATGAGTCCCCTACAGAAAGGTATGATTGTAAGAAGGATTTCACATCTTCAGCAAATGCCATCACTAAGGTGCCTGTTAGCAATTTAATTATCACATTATGAGCTCCAGGAAAAGCCAGTTTGCTGTGCTGCAGGCTGTGACTCTGAGCTCCATAGTTCACACGTTTTGCAGCAAAGGCTGTTTATACATACATGAAAGATAATCTGGAGGAAAGCATTCAGTTTTCTCTACCTGAATGGACTGCTAAAGCTTGAATCCCAGCAAGATACATCTACTAAAACCATCATGACTATATACACTTCAGTCCTGCAGCCTCCCCAGATCACATTTGAATGGGAATGTCAGGAAAATTGAAGAATAGGTGAAGAAGTAACTGCTTGCAGAGACCTTCCACGGCTTTGAATCTTACTTTGGTTCTGATATATTTCAACGGGGAACTTTCTGCTCCCCAGCCAGCACTACCTCTCCCTTGCACCCCTCACCTCCCCAGTATACTCCAGGAATCGGAAGGGTCACTCCACTACCCCCCCGCTGGTGGTCTGACCAGCCTCAGGAAATTCTGTGGTTTTCCTTCCCCATGCTGACATCTGGAAGGGGCAGTGTCTTCCCCACACTGACTTCATGCCCCAGCAATAGGGCACAGGGCAGCATATTGGTGTAGTCTCAGGTCCCAAAGCCCACCATGGTGTGGAGGTCAGTGTGTCAGGTGGCAGAGCTTATTAGAAATCTTCCTCCTCCTAGGATAGGATTAAAACATCCCCATAGCATGAGAAACCAAACAGCACCTGGCTGTTAAAAGAGAATCAGAGTTCCCTGATCGCAGGGAGCTACACCAAGTCACAGCACTGTTATGGTGCACAGTTCATCACAGGCAACCCAAAAAGCAAAGGCTTTCCTAAGAGGTTTAGAAAGGTGTTAAGCAAAGAGCATCCTCTTATCTCACGCCAGTTAAGGCCAACTAGAAATGCAGCATCTCCCACAGATCTCAGAAGGTTCCTTCATCTTCCACCTGCTTACTTTGTACTGTTTTACACCATCATTTCAAGAAACATGAAATGTTCATAGAGCCATTTCTTGAATGTGATCAAGTGGGTTAATCTGCCTCATAGAGACAGGCTGAAAAACAGATAAAGATGTTATAAAGTCAACAGAGCTTTTCTTGTATCTCTGAGATTCATGCATCTTGCATGTAAAGTCATCTGATACAATAGATTTAAAAAAAAAAAAAAAGAAAGAAATCATTAGCAAATGTTTTGCTTTATGCTTTAAATTATTTGGTTTAAATTGAAACAATAAATGAGGTTTACAGGTAATTAAATTCCAAGAGCCTTTATCATGCTAGATTTAACCAGAACTTGAGATGTATATTTTTCTCATAGTTTGGCACCCTAGGACAGCTTATTTCTTATTTATTTATCTTTCCTATCCAAACACTGGAGTAAAATACTTTTGAACTGCTAATCTGAGACTAACCTGTGACTTAGGTTCTAGTAAACAAAGGAAACTAAAAAAAAAATACAACTTAAATTGACTCAGAAGTTTGTGGAACAGCCAAAGATAAAATTTATTTTTGAAGAGTTGCCACCTTTGCTTGAAATACTAATATGCATTAATGGCTATGCCTTTTAACATCATGCAAATTCAAAGATTTATTTAAAAGTAAATCAGCTTTGTGCTCTTTCTAGGTTTTCAGGATCCTAAAGTCACATGGGATCCAAACTGTCTGTTTAGAGCACAGTCCTCTCCACCTGCTCTGAGTTTTGCCTGATATTAAAAAAATTAGCTACTTTTTTGTTTGTTTGTTTAAACACTACTAGCTTTTAGAAATCAATATGTAAAGATTCTGACAAAACTCCACAGGTAACTCCTTAATAATGAATAGGTACAAGATGGTAATGGGACTTTGTTCTGTTTTCTGTAATGTTCTTTAAAGAGTTATATTCAAATCATAATTGCACTGGGACATGAGATATAACTTAAGACATATGACGAAGTCTCTAGCCCCTTTCACAACATAACTTCAATTAACTTCAACAGCACATGCACCTTCTACAAATTGTAGTAGACTTCCTCACAGCAGGCACTGTGAACAAAATTATCTTTTTTTTTTTTTTTTATTGTCCTCATAAAATAGCTAAGAAGGTTTTTTCGATACTTATTTCTGAAGAATATTGTCTTGATTCAGAATACTTATGTATAATCAGAAAAAAAAAAAGTGATGCTAATAAAAATTCCATCATGATAGTCTGTGTTTATTCCCTTTCAGTTACTTCTGGCTGATATTTATTCTCCTGTCAGGGCTGTGAAATTAAGACTTTTCTTAACATATAGGACAGCAAGACCCATTTGGCATCCAAGACGAAACCCAGATGAGTGTTAAGATTGACAGTGTTTTCACCCTTATAATTAGCTATTCACACAAATGGGGTTTTAGTTTGCACTTATGCTTGGAACATGGCACTTCTTCATACAGAGAGCAGCATTCACATGTTAACATTTTCACTTTTGCTTTTTGTTGGCAAGTAAAGCAGCATTCTTGCTATTGACTTCTGTTAGTGTTTTTCTTATATATTATTCACTATTTATTAATTCCCTATTTAAAAAGAATTTAATGTGAGCAAAGCATGAACAAGAATGACAGTGATGGCCCTTTCCTTTGCCCTGCTCTGGAGGAGGACAACACCTGCTGAGAGTCACTCCACTGTTTCCAGACCAACGCTTTCCACACGCTGGGGCACCGCTTTCCATCATTTTTGGTTTTTTAAGGGTTAAAGACCCCTCTCTTTTGCCTAGGGGAGGATGGGTGGCCTCAGTGCAACAGAATGCGTACTGTGCCGAGCTAATTTGCAGCCCTGTCCTCGGCTGTGCACTGACTCAGTGATGTCTGGAGGAAGAGCACAGAAGTAGGAAACCTTATGGCAGTATAGCAGCCATTGCCAGAAATTCATCAAGGACGGTGATGGGCTCTGAACAAGGTCCTGTTCATTCTAAATTGAGGAATAAAAGGCTCAGTGATGGAAAATGCAGTAAATGGATAGCTAAAATGCCACTGCTTTGCTAGATCTGAGATGCGACTGATTTGCTTATACACGTGAGAGTTTTAAACAGAAAAATAAACCCCAACAGAATAAAGCATCCTAAACGGACTGCACTCAGTATGTACTTAGGCTAGAGATCTCGCTGCCACCAGAAGTGGATTTCAGAAAGGTATGTCTGCAAAAAGGAATTGATATGCATATCAGAGTTACCACAATTAATTACAGTAACATTTTTGGGTCATGCTTCAAGGCTCACAGAACTCAGCAACTGTTAGAGAACGGTCTGAGACTTAACAAGGGTAATCTCTTTTTAACCTTCATGTACGCACTTTAGGGGTCTCTCTTTGGCAACGACTATTGCCAGAAAAATAAATATGAGACTGATCTCAGGTCTAAAAGAACAGGAAAAATTCCTGTGTTCTCAGCTGTGGACTGTATATACCTATGTGGTCCTTCCGTTTATGGCTTTGGCAGTTGATGTTATCTCTTTTCTAATTCTTTACAAGGCTAGAATAAAAAGGGGGCAAAAAAAACCCCCAAAAACAAAACAGGAAAAACTTGATCACTTGAGCTAAAGAGATAACATAATACACATGGCTTTTTGCACCAAACAAATTAATTAATATTGTTCATCTCTTTAGAAACAATTGCATCTACAACTGACAAGAGGACAACTATCAGGCTAGATTAAAATGAAGATTACATATAAAATCACTGGGGGAAAAAAAGAACAGACTAATGGTGGAGAAAAGGCACAGAGAAGCCCTAAAGGCAAACAATAGAATGAATAAGTATGGTAAATGCAAACCACCTAAGCAAAAAATAAAAATAATGATTGGGGAAATAGCAGTAAAATGGGAAGATCATTTGTCTATACCGAAGCTCCATGACCACAGCTCTTTGCCTCCAGGCACTCCAAGCACAAGGATTCCCTCTCACCCAAGTGGTAAGATATCCAGAGAAGCAAACTGATGCTGCTGTTCATCTCTCTTAGAGAAGGAAAGCAATGCCTCCCTTTCTGCTCCCACATCAATACAGCACCAACACCATAGCTCAGAGAGGACAGCTATGTAGGAAATGGGGCTTGAGGCTAGGCCAGGGGGATAGAGCAATACATAGCAACAGTGGGAGCCCAGGGCTTGGATGCTGTTGTTGCAGCTGCCCAGGAAGGCAGCAGTACCTAGCATATCTGATGCAAATCAAGGTGTGAAGCAGGTCTGTGCTTCAGGGACAGTGACTTCCACTGGTGCTGGTCAGAAAAGTGGGAATGAACCACCATATCCCTACTGGAGATAAAAGGTCTGGGTTACTCTCTTTTATAGCATTTGGAAGTTCTTTACTCATCTTTTTTGGAGGATACTTCACTGTACTACGCTGAGGCAGAAACACTGAGCCTGCTATGTGACAGGTTAAAGTGGAGCTGTGTCTGGAAGTCACCTGGAGATAGTTAAACAGAAATCAGACTATTCTTCCAGTGAATTATCCAAAAATTCCCATGTTTTTTTTTTTTCAATCCCAGTCACTATGAAACATTGCAATATCTGGTTGATACACCCCCTAACTGTATTTTCAACTGAAAAACTATATTGAAATTTCAGAAGCTGAACCTTTTCAGCTTTGATATACAAAGTGGGAAACAACAGCTCTTTGCCAGACACTCAGAGAAGCATCTAGTTCTTCAACAACACTTGATGTTGTGGGAGTTTTCCTCAGGAGCAATCACCCCCTACAAGCCCAACTTTCTGCCTCAGCTACACATCATGGTACAGAGGGATGGTCATTCAGAGATAGAGCTGCACTGTGACTTGGAAAATTCATTGTGGCTACAGAACAATGGCTATAAAGAAGAATTGGGGCCAACACCACAGCTCCCATGACCCCCTGTGTCTTCTAGGACAGGACACACTGGCATTTAACTACTAGAGAAATACACATTTTGGGGCAGTCCAGTGAAGAGATTCTTCCTGTTGGGATTTATTGACCCCACAAAGGTTTAGGTGTTCTGAGCAGACAGTCAACAGATTCACGAATGATGAAACGTGTCCAAGAAAATTCTGATTTTTAAGAGCAGCTTTATCATGAGGAATTGAAGAATTTCCAACCAGCTCTAGTACTGACCCTGCAAAGACTTACAGTGGAATTCAATTTATCTAACATCAGCCACCAAAAAAAAAAAATCATCTGTCTTAAGCAGGTTGTGTAACACACAGAGTTAGAAGAGAATAGTGAAAGATGATTTATTGCACTTAGTTTAGATACCCCAGGAGAAGAAGGTGCCACCACTCCTCATCCTCTAAAAGCAGGCTTAGACAGTTGGCTTTCACTTAGGCAGCTATTGAGAAGTAAGCTGGGGGATTGCAAGTCTTTGCACAGCTTCACATGTACATGCAGGGTTGTTATTACGCATCTAATGTGGTGCTGGTGCTCAGTGAAATTTTCCTGGAGCTCAGCTCAATAAAAAGCCCCTGCCCTCGCTGTCATCCTTAGCATCACCAAGATGGCATGTGTCTGCCTGAACAAAACAGAAATAATAATGTTTCAAGCTTGGTAAGATTAAGTGGCAAAGATCTGAAGCTATGGAATGAAATACGTGGCTGAGAGCAAAGGTTACAGCAACCTGGGCTGATGGGAATCTCTTTTTGTTCCCTAATCGGAAAAACTCTGAGTGAAAATGGGACTGACAGATTTGGAGTAAACTTTTGATGGGATTTTAAAATATCCTAGTGGTCTCATGGCTTGACCACACTGCCTACAGTGTTCAGGGAGCTCAAAAACAAAGCCTTGAACTAAGTGTACTAGTACTTAAATAAAGAAGAAAACCCCATGGTCAATTAAAATCCCTAAAATAAATATCTACTTAATCCACTAGGGTTTTGGAAGGATTCTTAGAATTCTTAGATGTTTAAAAAGGTTTGCTTTAGGAGAAATTTTTGGTTTTGTTATTGTTGTTAATGTATTACTAATATTTAGTTCCTCTTTTAATTTCTCATTTAAATCACCCTCTAATGTAAAGAGCAGAGAGCAACATGGTTTAGTACAAAGTTCTTTAACATTCACTACCTAGTTTACTTAGTGAATAACTGAATTAAAACACTGTCTTCCAGTTAAATCATTTTTTCCATCAGTCAATTTTTTTACTATATCTTAATTATTTTTTTTTCCAGTATCTTACTTATCCAAGATCAAATCTTAGCTTTGAGGCATAACACAATAGGAACTATGAAGCTTAAGTTTGTAGCTGATTCTCAAATCCCTTTTCCAATATAAAACATGTAAATTTACATATTTTTATTTATGCAAGAGCAAAACCACGTGTCTCGTTCAACTATAGTTTTACGTAAACCGGTTAAATAAAGATGCCATTTGACCAAGGCAAAGGTTTCTTGACCACACACTTATAAGATGCAGTTTAAACGTCTAACTTCTGTGCATTATTCAGTTCTTCTGGAATAGAAGAGGCAGCACAGTCAGGTCTGGGTGGATCTTATCAGCCTGTGAACTAGCTGTGCTGTAAATAGAGAAATAGTTGAACTAGATCAGTCTGGAGAGGAACAGAAAAAATGTTCATGCTATGCTGCATTGCCAATAGGATACCCACGTGCTCCATAGAAAACAGTGTCACTGACCTTTCTTTTTTTCTGCTCTGCCCTCAGTCTATCTTCTTACACCTCACACTACCATTTCCCCAAATAAATAACCATCAGTACCATCACTCTTGCCTCAATTTATCAAAGGCAAGAAATTTCAGAAGGCAATTGTCCCATCTGGAGAAAACATCAAAGTGGAAAATACATTGGTACCTAGGAAATGCTACATTTGTACTTGGGGCTTGGACACATCAGGCTCTTGCAAGCTTCTCTAGCCACTTGAGCACCCTTGTTTGCTAATCGCTTGCAGATATAAATTGGACTCTGTGCTCATGGTAGTGGTGTATGTGGAATTCATGGCAATATTCACAGCATCCACCTCTGGGAACTTGTCCCTTTTGGTTTCAGTAATGAGCAGATGTTTTAAGTATGTAGTTTGAATAGAAGTTTCTTTATTTTCCTTTGAGGTTGAAAAAAGAAATTGTTTTGTTCCACTATCTCCTCACCATTTAAAGGTTAGAATCAGGTTGATGGAAAGGGCATACACGCATGTGGATTAGATCCCATGACTGAAAGTTGCTGAGCTCTCAGTGTATTTCCCACTGTCTGTCTGACTCACCATGGGAACCTGAGCGGTAGCTCCTTCACCTATGAAACCCTGATACGAACTCACTGAACCAGCAGACACTGAAACTTGATTTCAGCATATACAGTGCTGCAAGATCTTTGCTTGCCACGTGCTGCGAGAATTGCAAAGTAACTTTCACAACACCAAAAGTAAAAGCAAGTAAAGTCGCTATCTCTTGCTCATTTCCGATAAGAAGCCATTGGTGCTTTGAGTATCTTTTCCAGCCACTGATGGGATTTCGGTAGTTTAATAGCAGCACACAAAAAGAAGTGACAAGTTTTCATTCCACAATGCTACTTTTGTGCATAAACAGTTATTAACTTGCAACAACGTCTCCGTGGATTAAACAGTCCCTAAGTACACATTGACAGCACAGATCATTATGGTTATGGACCCTTAACATTTAAAATGGGATGGGAGGGAGGTTGCGTGTGTGTGTGTGTTCATCTCCTTGCTCCCTCTCTTTCACAAACTATAAGGTTTAATAGCGATTAACATTAGACCACAGCACTTCTAAATTAACGATAGCCCTGCCAATTCTAATTGGTATTCTAATTAGTCTGACAATTCTACTAATTAAGAACATTAAACTTTTTAACAAAGGCTATCTTTTTTTTTTTTTTTTTTTTGCGTTGTGTTTGGCAAAATGGAATTGAGGGTATAGGGGAGCCTGAACTGCTACTTCAGAAAACTGCTGATGATTAAAGGGGGAGGGGGGAAGGGAAGATTTGGGAAGCATTTAGAAACACTTATATAGGGCAGTTAAATAACAAGAATAGGCTATCTAAATTATAGCACATAGTCAATGATACATAAATGGATTAATAAAAAGAAAACTGCAAATCCAGAATACATGGTGAATGAGGTTTGCTTTTTGGAAACACTGATTTAGCCCAGATGCTATAGGGATTTTGGTACAGTGGACAAACTGAGACATTCCTTTGTTTGGAGAAAGATCACATTTCTCAATTTGCTTTCCTTCAAATATGAAACAAAAGCAAAGAAAAAAATATGTTCCACAATGCAAAATTTTCAGTAAATATTTGTTTCACATCAATCAAAATGTCTCATTTTGAAAAAAAAGCTCTGATTTGAAATTATTTATTATATGTGATTTTGAAAATAAATATCCTTTTGAGTCCCTTTGAAATTAATCAAAGGCCCTACTTTTCCTAAATATCTTACTATCAGAATGAAATTTCATTATAATGCACTTAATACACAAAGTCTTATGCTGAAAAGTATACGCAATCTCCTGAAAGAAAACATGTTCCATTTTCTGCCACTTTACATGACAAGGTCAAATGGCAAATATCTTGTTCATAATCAAGATTTCTGTTTCCACGGGAGTCAGAGCTTTTGCACAGAGTATTTGCAAAAAAACCCCCAACCCCTCATTGCTGTTGGTGCCACAAGAAGCAAATGAATAACAAACTGAATAGAAAGCAATGGAAAGCAATATTTACTCCAAACCCCACCAGCCTGAACCTCACAGATTTTATTCCTCCAATGCCCAGCCTTTAGGGTATGGTGCAGGAACTCTGAATCTCTGAGGGTTTGGCCCCATGCTGTAATGCTGAGTGTATTTCCTCCATCACTTTACCAGATCGTTACTGCACTGCCTGTATTCACACTGTTCAAAGGTTTAGAGGTATGGGGAGAGATGGCTATTCCAGTCACCATCTGCTGGTGACAGCAAATGTTCTCCACTTGGCTGTATTCAAAATTCATAGCAAAGTACCCTTTTTAGATAAATTTTACCTAGATGGCTTTACATAGGAAGATGCCTTACAGGTCCAAATGCACCATGCAGAAGCCAGCATGCCTCTTCTAGGCAGAAAGTAAAATTCGGATTTCAACCCAAGCCACACATAAAATTCCTGAACACAAGAAAAAGGTCCTGAACATTTTATAGTATACTGTTCAGAATGCGTAGCTTGAGACACTTTGTAAAGTGCATATTTTGTCTCTCCTGGTCACACTGCAGTGATAATGACTCAGACTGCAGTAAGTATTAAGTATTGATCCAAGAAGAGCAACTGAATTAAAGATGATCACGAAGAAACAAAAATAAGGCTAAATACATACTGTCTGACACTATGAACAATACCACAGGGAAAAAAAAATAATAAAAAAAGTAATTCCTAACTTGCAAAAATATGTGCATATTTAGTACCATTTTTGCTGACCACTGAAGGTTTCAGCGTTTTGCAAACTATGCCCTGTGTGACCTTTTCCCAGTATTTCAAGAGCTTAAAAAGTCAGGCCTCCAAGTAAGGCCATGCAAACCAGGTAGAAAGTCAGCTTATACAGTAACTAGCACAACAGAGGCAAAAAGCAAGCAAGATTCAGGCTTAGAAAGCCATGCTCCCTTCTTAGGAAAAGGAATTTGGCCAGAAAAGAAGGCTTTTTGCCAAACTTCCAGGTGTATTCTGGCCAACTATTTCGGGATTCCAATTAGTCCTCAGCCAGCCCAAGGACTGAAATGATAACTCTGGGTTGCCAAAAGATACTACTTGATTTCTTTTGTGTGCCCTGTAAGGTGAGACAACTTTGCAGAGCGGCTACCTCCAAAAACAACAGTCTGGGCTCAAGGCTGTGGCATGAAACACTGATTTTTATGATGCCTGGTGGCTGAGGAAGCTGGCAAGCTATAGGGCTTAGACAATTCCTTAGCGATTGTGCAGACATAAGAGATGAAAAAAGATGGGAATTACTGAAACTACTGTTTACTTCAGTCTGTACTTAAATACACAATAACCTCACCTTGCTATGGCAGATCATAACTTCATGTTGATTTTAGCAAATTTTATTGACTGTTGCTAGACAATGATGCTGTCAATGGGGTGTCCACAAATCTTATAAAAATATCTATCCGGGTACAAGCAAAATCCTCTCTTGAGCACTAATTCTTTCAGTTGTGTACTTGAACAGACAAAGAACCATTGCTCTATTCTTAATCTTCTCTTTACTCTGTCCTAGGAAAGTTATGAGGCTTGCAATAGGAAACTAAAAAATTTACAGCTTACAACACCAGTATGTCCACTTACTTGGGAAATTTGGTCAAAAAGACATTAATTTTTTTATTTTTTTAAAAAAAGATGAAAAACATAATTTACTCTAAAAGTAGATCTGCAGCTAGAAGTAATAGAATTGTTCATTCGCCACTGAAAAAAATGTTCTTTAAAAATCAATTTTCAAAAATGATTTTGGAAAAACATCATTACAGCCCAATCTGAATTCAGCACCATTTTACAGCTGAGCTGAAATTGGCTCTGCATTTTACTTTCTCAGAAGCTTGGGAACTGAATCCAGAAAACAGTTTTATAAAATCCTGTTCTATTTGCGGTCAAATTCTGCCACTGAATCTCTAGTACTGCCAGAGGAAAATTAATCCTGTGCGTAAAACACCTCAAATGACCCAACTTCCAATCTCATCTGTGGTGAACTTTCTGTGTCCTGAGGTAAAATGTGACGGTCAAGATCATCCAAAATATATTGCTGTCCATCTTCCTGCCTTCAAATCAGTGAAGATTTGTATAGTTTCGTGTAACAGGAAAAAAAGCAGAAAAGCAAGAGGATCCAGTGATTACACACTTCACCTAATCCACTTCTGAAAAATAATTTCTGGAGTGTTTATCAAATAGACGTTGGGTTCTTGATTATTCCTAATGTTTATATCAAGCTTTTTATTTCAGTGGAACAAGCTCAGGATGTGTGCTGTAAGATCCTTGTACCTCCCTTTTCCTCATGGAAAGTAGCATTTCTCCACTTCATAGGAGTGTTATAAAGATAAACCTACTTCTGGCACTGGCTTAGGTTTGTTTGGGTTTTGTTTTTTGTTGGTTTGGGGGTTATTTTAACCCAAAGTTCTTTTAGATAAGGAAAGATCTCCGGTAAGGTTTTTAAGTACATGCATTATCACATGTTCCAGATGCTCTTTGGCAATCGCAGATGCTAGGAGGAGTCAAAAGTGTAACACAGATTTGAGAAACGTAAGGGAGGCCATAGTTCATTAACAGCTTGGGATGCCTGATTGCACAGCTTTTCTGCTTTTTGAATGGAAAATTTACTTATCTTCATCAAACCAGTGTCTCAGGAAGAGCCCTGTCCAAAAAGGGTTATAAATTCAGATAATAAAAAGCAAACCAAAGGGAGCAGATATTCCCATTACAGTAACCCTGAGTCATCCTGCCCCACACTTAATATTACTTCATAAAAACAAGCATTTCAACCGAGCTGGGCTGTTAAGAAACTACCTGCGTGTTTGTACATAAAGAGAGAGAGTAGAGGTTTTTATAGGCAACTGTAGCTCTGGCATTTCCTACTGTCAGACACTCAACTTCTCAACTTTTACAATGTACTTTCACAAGAGGTTTAAAGGAATTATTATTTCAAAGGTCCTTTTTCTTTTTTTTTTTTTTTTTTTTCCCTCCTCCTAAGGTGTTTGGGTTTTATTTCAGTACGCTGCTAACATTTGCCTGAGGAGTGCATGGAAGAGAAAGGAAATGATGATTCTTAGTTAGGAGATTGCAGCTCACCTGATCTTGGATAAAATTTAATCTGTGTAAAGAAAAGTCATTTCTCTAGCCTAAGGGCTTTCTCCCTGCTGAGTTTCAAAGGTCTGCTGCAAATACCGGAAATGTCAGAGTTTCTCATAAACTTTGTAAGCATCTTCTACAAAGTTCCCCTTACAAAACATACTATAATTTCCTATGTTATTATTATAGTCCTATAATTAACTGTCCACCAGAAGGTGATGTTACTCTTAGGCTTTCTTTTGCACTGCCATCAAGTCAGTGTTAATTCCCCTTCTCCATTTCCTTGTGGCTCGCATTTAATTTAGAGCATGCTGCATAGTCCCAAGCAAACTGCTCATCTCAGCATGTGCTTTCTTTTAAGGCTGTTCTGCTCTTCTAGATTTGCTACCATTGCCATGTGCTCAGAGCTCCCACCTCTTCCCAGAGGGACTTTGCTCCAGCACTGCCTTGCCACACAGGGCTCAGCACATTGTCGCTCCCCCTGCAAGGGATAATCCTCTCACAGGAAGAGGGCTGCAGGAAGGGAGGAAAAGTAACAGGAACATCCACATAGGTGGTCTGGGGAGAGTATCTCATCAAACACCTCTTTGCAGGGGAGATTTGCAGCAGAGAGAGGAAAGCAATGCATCAGGCTCAGAGATTTTGCAAGGAAAGAGCAGCCCTGGTTTGTGGAAGGACAAATCATAGCCATGAGGTCTGCTGGGGGAAGAGTAAGCTGAGCAGGTCTCTTCTGAGGTCACACACCCCCACATTACCTCTTCTAGAAGGGACTGGCTGCAAGGCCCATCCCAAAAATCAGACTTGGATAGGAACAGAGACATTCTCAAAATGGAAACACAGGGGAAGCATGCCTGTGAATCACTGTAGGCACTGACAGAAGACAGGGAGGAATAAAGCAACATTACTAACTAGCTGTTTGACAGAGATTGTCGTTAAAGAGTAGACACCAGTCAGCAGCATTAGGGCATGTGCTACAGCCAGGTGTCTGTGTTGCAGCCTCTATAGGCTGCTGAACTTACTCATCTCAGGTCACCCTCAAGGCAGGATGACAATCCCAGTCACCAAGTACAAATGAAAAAACAAACAAATCACCAAACATTTTCTCAGATGTACCTTAGGGCTGCTTCACACCACAAAGCAATAGGAATGATCTTAACCCCCTGCAGTTCCCAGAAAAGATACAGCTACATGACTGGTCTGACTAGACTGTTTTTCCTCTCAAAGAGAAGTACCTTAAATCCCATATTGCTGCAAGTTATATCACCTCTTAGCCTGGGAATAAGACTTTCAGGCTATACTGTTCCATTAGTTTTCTAGGTGGAATGTATTTTATTAAATTTTTTTTTTTTCTAAAGTATTTTCCATCTTAAGATTACTGGGTCCCACTCCCTCTCAACTCATTTAGATTAGTGTAAGCCAAGAGTAGCTCAAAATTAATAGGATTATGCCAAATGTATATCTAAATCAGACCTGTGATAGTCATGTGTTTCAGAAATGTTAGAGCAATTTCTGGTCACAAACTCATTTTTGGTTAACCATAAGCAATGAGTATTAGAGACCATTTTCAGATTCTAAATTCATGTTTTACTCAAGTGACTCCCATTAAAATAGAGTAACTAACCCCTCTGCAGCTCTTTCATATTTGTCCCTAACAGCCTATTCAAAACATAAAACTAAGGATGTCTGATTAGAGCAAGAAGTACATCCTCATTACAGGGGGCTTAGATAGTGCAAAGCACATTTATAATATTTTGCAGAATTAGCAGATGGGTTAAAATCACATTTCCAGACTGAGATGAATCCTCTTGAGCTAATGTAGATTACTTCTCTGAAGCTGGGGGGTCCTTAACAGTGTCTTCTTTAATCTCTCCTGGGAGAAGGACGTATATCCCTGAACATCATCTTAGCACTGGTAGAAGAGAGCTTAGCCAACCTGATGGGAACAGCAGGTTCCCCTCATAAAGCAGTCTATAACAGCATACTGGGGATGCAGAGATGTGGGAAAGGGCTGGGTCACCCCTGAACAAGGGACACAGGTCAGTGCCAGAGTGTGCTAGTTGTACACAGGATAGGCAGCTGGCACACAACATGCACACGGCACAATGCTCTCACTCCTCCCTCCTTTAGAGACACAGTCCTGCCTTCACTAGAGGGTCTGGTGGTATTCTGCTCAGTCTGGAACTCACTAGGGCTGGCACATCACAGTTCCTGCCCAAGACACAATCCTCTTTTGCCCTACTTTTGTTAAAAAAAACAACTCAACGAAAAAAAACAAACAAACGAAACCCCCACAACCATCAACCAACCACAGAAAACCAAACAAAAATCCTCCACAAAAAAAAAACAACCCAGAAACAACAGACCAGACAGGCATTCTCTCTTGCTCCTGAGCTATGAACTCAGCAGTAGAGCCAGGAGCCACTCTTTTTCATACTGTCACCCATGTATTTGCCCTTCATGGTCTGGGTTTGCAATTTAGGACTCACTGGATATACATTTCCCCCCAGTCCTGCTCCCAAGGTAGCAGAGGTAACTGCCAAGGGAAGCCTCCAGCTCTGCTGCAGGCATACAGAGCCCAGAAGCAAGCTGGTTTAGAGGGTCCTCCAGAAGTGTTTGGGCTGGACATGTGGGGACTGTGGCAGGAAGGCAAGTTCATGCCAGGTTGTGAGTGAGGAAAAGGGAGTCTGGCATCACAGAATTGTCGCCGTGACTTTACATGCATGAGGAGCAGAGTTGCTGTGACTTGAAGTGCCTACATTAGAAAGATGAGGAACCAAAGAAAAGAAAAAAATTAATCTAGCTCCTCTTTCTGAACATTCCCTCACTGCCCACAAGGTCCCAGTGCTACCAGTTCATGACCTAGACCACCACACACTAACGTGGTCCTGAGCAAAAATCGTTAGACTTCCTTAGTTCTGATGTGGTTCTCTTGTTTCGGCAAAACTGGGAGATACAGGCTAGTTAGGACAGGATGATGAAAACATTAAAAAAAACCCCAACCCAACCCAAACAACAACAACAACCCTGTAAAAACAAGAGAGAGAAAATGAAAAGAGTAGAGACATTCCCCGAGGATCTGATGATAGCATATTGAAGTTACTGGAAGGACTCCCACCGATTGCAGTGCAGTTTGGGTCAGTCCCCCTGATGCACCGTGGAGGTTCTGCAGCCCTTTGAACTCGATGATATTTCAGTGAATCTATTAATGTTCGTCTGTGTTGAATGTATTATAATAATACCACATTTGAAAGGGAGTCACTTATAATTCAAAACTACACAGCCTGGGCACATGAAAAAAAACCAAAAAATTGTGGTGTATGTTCAGGAATGTATTTGGTGCCGTGCAGCCATTCTATAGAGTGCATTTAACTGTGTTTTGTGTATTATTCTTAACATGCATTCACAGTAGACAGCAAAGCAGCAGTTATGGGGTATGCTGTGAATGCATATTAACAGCAGTACACATTTGCATATCATGGATCCATAATACAAAATGCGTAGTAAAATCCTTATGAAAAGTTATTATGCATGCACAGTAGAGGCTTTTTAAACCTTGATATCTCAGCTATTTTGTTTCTCCACTATTTATTTGAAAATATTAAAAAGGTCAAATTATGGATTAAGAATCTGCAAAAATGTAATGTTACTACTACAGAGGGAATCCTTCAACAAACTAATTCATTTATTTTGGTTTCAGTAGCAGCATAAAAGCCATTCAAAAATGTATTTTACAACATTTCAGTAGTTTAAAAAAGCCACCTTCTTCAGCTGTTAAAAAAAAAAGACAGAGAAAAATATTTTTATAAATGTATATTTTGAATGCTGGGTGATATAACTAGAAATCTTGATGGTCCTTCCCTTAACATGGAGCCACTACAATGTCAACCTTTCCTTCAATTTCTCGTAGTATTTTTAGTGTGCCTTGAAACAGGGTTTGGTTTCTCAGGACTTTGCATATTTAGATTATCGTGCATTGTATAATACTCTGAATATGCAAAATCCTTGAAAAGGTTGACAACCCTTAGGACCTTCCACAATATAAATCTTAATACATAAATTCCTATTGAGAATAATAGGATTCTACTCTCATCTCTGTTACACAGATTGTAATATTTGGGATAAAATGAAACAAATGTTATGAATAGCATAGATCTTGCTCCTTTGAACAGTTGCCACTTAAGTTTTAACATCTTTGTCACTTCAAATACATTTGCCTTAAAAAATAAGAATTGGAAAAAAAAAAAAAAAGGACACCTGATCTCTGTAAAGCATGAATGATCTCACTTGTGTAAAAAACCAAAACAAAACAAAATCAAACCAAAACAAACAGAAACAAACCAAACACAAAGTTTGGGGTGAAGGCTTTTTTTTTTTTTTTTTTTCATGAAAGGCTCTGAAATCTTTGAGCACATACACACAGATGTACATAAAATGTTGTCCACACACACACATTGTTCTGCTACTGCCTTATTTTTTGTTCCCCTCTCTAATCAAAAAATGCCCAAACAGATTTAAATGAAACTTTATGAAAACAAAATAATTGGATCGGGGCTGAGAACATTAATGCCAAGCCTGGGCCCAATGTGAATTAATGCAGATGAGTTATAAACCCTTCAAAAACAGGATTTATAATGGGAACGCTGACACAGACCCATAACAATAGCAGCTCTGCCAGGGATTATTTTAATACTAAAAGCATACTCAGTTGCGCACTTTTTTAAAACAGAGATTACTTAATCACTAAAAAGCAGTGATACGCGATAATACTGAAAGCAAACTTTAAAAAAAAAACAAACAACACAACTGTTTCTGAGATGACACGTCGTTTCCTCTGTAACTCTCTTGTTATCACTTAGATGTGACATGCCACTCCTTAAACAAAAAAAAAACCACCACCAACAAACCAACAAACAAAGCACAAACCCCAAACACACCAAAGTGGAGTTTGCCATAAGCTCCATGGCAAGGCTGAGCCGAGAGGCTTTGTCAGCTACAGTTAACAGTTTCTTGCCTGTGGAAAGAGACAAAAGGGTTAAGGGAGGAAGAGCAGGGAGTACAGGAGAGGCAGCTGACAGGAGAAACAAGGGCACGAAGAAAGAAGCAGCCAGGGGGGCAAATGGAAGTGCCGAGGGAGATTTTTAGGAGGAGGAAGAGTGTGTTTGCAAAGGAAATAACTCAGCTTTTAAAGAGATTTCGGGAAAGCGTTCACAAAAAGACCAGGCAGGCAGAGAAAATTTGTCAGAGGGGAAAACCCTTTGAGAACCCCAAGTTACACCTGCGAGTGCATCGCTCTGCCAGGAGCAGGTGCTCCCTGGTCGCATCGCATCGGGGCAGGACAGGGACCAGTGAGCCCTGCCACATGCTTCTGAAAAAAGGCAGCGTCGGTTAAACCTTTGCGTCGTACATCCAGTTTCCCACAAATGCCTCTTTTCTTTTGGGAATGTCGAAAACCACCAAGGGATGCAAGGGGAAGATTTCCTAGAGCCAGCTTTGCTCCTGTTATTCTGCGCTCCGAGGTACCACACTGCCCTCAAAAAATCCCCACACCCCAAAAATCACTCCCAGCAGCTTTACACAAAAACTACTTTTTGTGACCACTCTATGTTGTAGCAACAGCGTTACTTCCCCATTCCTGCTTTCTTTCCTTGCCCTTATTTTTTTTTTTTTTTTCCTGGGTACCAGGTGCACCAGAGGGACTCAGATCAATGCCAGACAGCACTTTTTGTATAAACAATACCGTATTAACAACCACAGGGCAGCCGTACCTGTAGGCAGGGATAGCACCAAATGTTGGCACGTCTATCCGTGCAGCTAGACTGCTAAAAAGAAGCAGCTCCAGTGGAAATGCACCTACTGTATGTGAAATGCTGGTGCAGATTTTTTTTTTTCCCCCCCCTTTTTTTTTTTCTATCAGTCTAACCTTCTGTGTTGATACATGAATGCTGGTACCCACTTAGAGGGATGCCAGATGATCAGTGCAGAATGAAGGTCCCAGGAGAAAGGCTCACGTGGTTTTCTCTGCCCCGTGACGTCACTAGCAGATGGCATGGGTACCAGCTCTGGCAGTTGGCATCAATGTCACTTTTTAGAGATCAATGAGATAGTGCAGATATACACAGATCTAGACTCCAGGAGACGATGCGACATTCAGACTGAAAAGATTTGGAAGGCAAAAAATGAAAACTGATTGTTGAATGAAATAAAAAGCTAAGGTAATACCAATAAAGATATATTTCAGTTGGTGCTGGGTGTGCATGCAAGTGTTTAAAGATACAGTATCATTGTCTTGTTTTTTATGTATGCTATTTACTGTCTAATAACTCCTCCTAACATTTTATTCTTCTGATGCAATTGCATACTTTCATTGGTGTTATGTAATATTGCAAGTGTGTGGACAATACTGATAGAGTTAGTCTTTGACTGGGGTTTTTGTTTAGTTTTGTTCTATTAAAAAAGTCCCTGCATTCGTTTTGCTTGTCTCTTTGAGGACCGAGGGATCCAAGCTTTTGCTGCTCCCAAACTGCTAACAAAAGCAAAATAATTGGGAAAAGGAAATTATTTTCCCATTCCAGGCTGGATTCTGAGCACATGTGCAGGATTGCAGTCAGAATCTACAGACCGCTCCTGTCAGCTACGAGCTGGAGGGAGACGTCTGAGCCTCGCAGAACATAAACACTGCTATAGCGTGCAGGGAATTTTTCACCTCCCCCCCCGCCACAATTGATGGGGGAGAAAAAAAAATTAGAGTAGGAAAGAAAAAGAGAAAAAATAAGTTGATTCTAGCTAAACAGATAATATCAATTAGAATTTTTGCTGTGAAAAAGGAAAAAAAAAAAAAAGGTACGGGGATTTTATTTCCTAACTCTAATCCGAATACGTTTAGGGCTAGATCATTCTGATTTTGTCTTAATATGAAATAAATAATATGGGATAGTAATAAAAAATATTAGAAAAAAATCACCCTGC
>WTSP01010562.1:117847-159820 GCA_025331215.1 Actenoides lindsayi
AAAAAAAAAGTGATTTTAAAATATTTAACTGCCAGTTAATAGAGATATGGCACTTTCCAATTTTAAGACTGCTCTCGCTCTGCTCATTTTTCCACCCAGGGGAATTTGGATTAATGAAATTTCTGTATTGCTTTATCATGTTTTGCATTTCTTTGAGTTCCACGGTGGCGAGGGTTTGAAGGGCTTCTTTAAAAAATAAGACAAATGAGCAGGGAGCTAATTGTACATTTTAAATATTGATTTACTCTATACTTATCTGTGAGAAACATGGGGTTTTAGTTGCAAGATCCTGAACGTTTCAACTGATTTTAAAATTCTGGACAGCTTTTATTCTTTAAAAAGCAAGCATTTGCAACTGGCATTTTATGCAAAAATCTATAGGTTGTGCATTTATAGATACACACACAGGTTCACATGCACAGCGCGTGCACGCAGACACATGAAAAGTGCATGAGGATGTGTGTGTAAGTCAGCAAACTTTAAAAATGGAAATGCTTAAATATTGTGCTGGCATTCTTTCAGGTAACTTAAGATTATAGAACCATGTTAACACTACCGTTTGATGAGTCTGTTGTAATGCCAGAATCCCAGATGTGCAGAAAGTTTTCCAGAGAAAGTGATGACCAAAAGCAAATGAAGAACCCAGAAAGCTTTTCGAAGCAGATTGTGCTCCGAGGAAAGAATATTAAAAGATCTCCTGGAGAAGACACAGAAAAAGAGGAGGAAGAGGAAGAGAGAGAAGAGGAGGATGAGAACGGCTTGCCGAGGCGGAGGGGCCTTCGGAAAAAAAAGACAAGCAAGATAAGGATGGAAAGGATCAAATTCAGGCGACAAGAAGCCAACGCTCGAGAGAGGAATCGGATGCACGGCCTTAACGACGCCCTGGACAATTTAAGGAAAGTGGTCCCTTGTTATTCTAAAACACAAAAACTGTCCAAAATAGAAACTTTGAGACTAGCCAAGAACTACATTTGGGCTCTTTCTGAAATCCTGCGAATTGGCAAGAGACCCGACCTGCTCACCTTCGTCCAAAACTTGTGCAAGGGTCTCTCCCAGCCGACTACAAACTTGGTGGCGGGATGCCTGCAGCTGAATGCCAGAAGTTTCCTGATGGGCCAGGCGGGCGAAGGCGCCCATCACACCCGCTCGCCCTATTCCACCTTCTACCCCCCCTACCACAGCCCCGAGCTCGGCACCCCCCCGGGCCACGGGACACTCGACAACTCCAAGTCCATGAAACCTTACAATTACTGCAGCGCTTACGAGTCCTTCTATGAAAGCACTTCCCCCGAGTGTGCCAGCCCACAGTTTGAAGGTCCCTTAAGTCCTCCCCCAATTAACTATAATGGGATATTTTCCCTGAAGCAAGAAGAAAGCTTGGACTATGGCAAAAATTACAATTACGGCATGCATTACTGTGCAGTGCCACCCAGGGGTCCCCTTGGGCAGAGCTCGATGTTCAGGTTGCCTACAGAGAGCCACTTCCCTTACGACTTACATCTGCGCAGCCAGTCTCTCACCATGCAAGATGAATTAAATGCAGTTTTTCATAATTAATGAGGAAAATGAAAATAAACAGTGGTCATTCACCTCCCCGTCTAATTAAGAGCAAGCAGATGCTTGGGCACTGCGTAATTGGCACAACTCTATTTAACGTGTTTACTAGTTCCTAAAGTGTGTTTCAACTATTGTGGGGATTTTCTATGTATTAATAAACCCTTTTTCCGATCAGTATTTTTCCTTTCATTTTTTTTTGTCTGTAAACACTGTGAGATTCTGTTTCCTCCAAGAGGTTATTTTCCCCTCCTTTTTTTTTTTTTTAAATTTCTTTTTATTTCCCTATTTGCTTGATTTGTTGAGCAGTGTGTCTGAACAATATCGCTGAAATAAAAGCATACACACTGTGTAAAGTTAATGTCTATTTTGATTGTACAGTAATTATACAAATGCATGTTATTGAAATCAGATTAATAAAAATGTATTTATAATTGGTAGAAAATATATATTATGTATTTGAGGAGAACTGGATTAAAAAAATATTCAGAACTTTAAAGAAATTATCTCAGAACTGAGATGGGCTTGCAATATGCAGAGGTGAGAGTGCAGCAATATTGAAAGCTATGCAAAAAAAAAAAAAAAGCAAACAAAAAAAACAAAACAGTTTTTTGGGTTGATGTTTTTGGGTAAGCTAAAGAAAACCAGTGATTGTCACTGACATTATTCAGCCTGACCTTTAGAGTGTTGCTGGCAGGGGCCACATGCTAATATTTTAGAAGATGTTGTCGACATTTTGCCTCGGTTATTTTGACCATATATAATCAGCACTTTTTTTTTGTATTATTCTGACTTCAGATGTAAAGGTTTGTTATAACAATGTATAACTGTGGTTTCTCACTACGTAATTTAAATGCAATTAAACATAGATGTTTCCACTTTTAAAATACATCTATTAGCTGTGATACTGTATTTTGCCTGATACTTATTATTTCACAGTATACAGCTGCCTTTGGTCTTGCCTACACAGCTTCCTACCCTGCACCCCTGTAGTGCTTGAGCCTGGGGATGGAAATCATGAATTGTCAGGGCAAACCTCACACTATTTTCAGAAGGACGTACCAGCAACACAGCAAAAGCAGACCCAAAATATCTCAGAAACAGCTGGGTGCTAAATGAAACGCAAGTTAGAGGAAGAAAGTAAGTTTATAGCTCAACTAAAGGCTGAATGTCAAACAGGAAAGGGCCCTGAGCAGCCATGCAGGCCATGAGCTGCCCCTTCAGCTCTGGCTTGTGGAAGGGTGCAGGAGCTTGGGGAGCATAAAAACTGCAGAAAGGACGACTCCCTGAACTTTGATAAACTTAATCTTGGCTGACAAACAACACCAGTAAACTACAGATGCTTCTACAACCCACATTAGTTCAACAGCTACGGGGGTCTGCACAGCCCCTTGCACCTTAAGAGTTGAGCCCAGCTGAGCCTCAGCTGTTTTCTAGCCACTCAGAGCTTTCTCAGTAAGCTGCAAGAGTGACAAAACAAGCGAATACTTGAGCTAAAATCCAGCAGCCTATAAACCTGTGAGTGAGCAAGACCTCTTGATTTTGAGGGATAAATAGCAGCTACCTGGCAAGCATTCATCCAGATTCTCAAAGTGCTATGAAGGGGGAAAAAAAAAGATAAATTCAGGTGCATATTCCACCTGCAATTTAGAGACCCCTGGGGCTGAATCACAGTCCAGGTCATAGTTTGTTAATGACACATCAACCTCAGCTCCTCATTTGAGTATGCAGCTTGACAAAGAGGGGACAGGACAATATTTCCTGACAATTTGCCTAATTTCACAAGCAGGACTTGTTGTGTGTAGTCTGCCCCGCCAAGCATTGCAGCTCCTTCAGGACAACAGCAGCCTGACATTCTTCTAAATAGGGCCAGGCTACTGCATATGCTGGAAAGGGCTAACAAGTCCCAAAGTTTGGATCAGGGTTTAAATGCTTCCAAGCTTGCAGAGGAAGAGGGGTGGCCGTGGGGTTTTGTTCGACCAATATCCTCTCTAGACACAAATATAAGGCCTAAAATAGAGCCTTCTCAAGCAGAGTCCTCAGCTTCAGTTTAGGAGGTTTGGATTAGGATTAGCCCACTTTACATCAGGGCCAGGAACTATGGAAGCTACAGACAGTGGTTTTCTGCCTTGGATGTAAGGTGATGGTGATGACCATCATCTCAAAAGCAGCCCCAAGTGTTTCACACCAAATGTAGGAGGGTGTTGGGGAAAGAGAAGAGGGTAAAAGAGAATTTGCTATTATTCAGAATTAGCTGATATTCAGCAAAGCACAGAAAGGTGACAGGAGAGAGCAAAAGGGGGAAGAAGCCACTCATGAACAAGACAGCATGTAGTCGTGGGCACAGGTTTGCAGGAAGAGACACTGAGATATACTAATACATCACAAGGAGCTATAGGCAAGTTGTTCCAGAAACCAGGGATCCTTCGAAGGGGGTGGGGGGAGAAGTGCAGGTGCCCTCCCATTGAGCAGTGTCAGCAAACTTCTCAGCCAAGTTTGGCGAGAGGGGCCTCTTCAGGAGCTGAACGTTAACTGGGCATCTAAGAGCTGCGTCGCTGCACCGGGGAAGGGCACGTTTGCATAAGTGGAGAGCGAAGCGAGGAGGCAGCTGTAAAGTCCAGCACTAAGGGATGGAACTGCCAGCCGCAATACATTCAGCAGGCACCCGAGGGGTGTTAAGACTTCAGGCTCTGCAATCTGGGGGTCTCCAGCTCTGTGGCCCTATATTAACTCAATAACTCATGGGCCAGTTCCAGTTTCCCCTTCTGGCAGCAGAAGCAAAGGGAAAGGGGGGGGCGGGAAAAATCCCTGCCAGTTCGGATCTTTCTCGCTCACTCCGTGACAGATGGGGAGGCAATTCGCAGCCAGATTCCCCCTCTGGTAGCTCAAGGCGGGCACCACGCTTGCTCAGGGCATTGCAAATTGGAAAGCCAGTCCAGAATAAATAATGGAGCAAGTCATAGAAAAATATTGAGACAGCATAAAAACCCCTGACATTCCCTGTCTAGGAGCGTATGGATTATTTAGAGACACGGAGGTAGGGGATTCCCTGGAGATCAGGCTCTCTCGCATACCTCCTCTTTCACGCACACGACAAACATTTCTGTGCTCCTTCACTGGCCAGTCACAAGAATATAAGGTGCTTCAAGATCTGGTGTGATTTATAAAAACCTTTGAAATCACCTTATTGTAGGGAACAAAGTCTGAGTGTTGAGAAAGTTTTGGTGCTTCACACTCACAGGAATAGAAGCCAGTGGGTTTCTTTACCCGTAATCTCAGCTTTATAAGGTCTGTCTCCTTTCAACCCCATTCATACAGCAATACAAAGCTGCGCATTTCTGCCTGCCTTGTTCTCCTCTTAACTGCCTTCACTTCCTTAAGGACAGGAATATGTAAAATAGCAACCACTCCAGAAAAATCAGGTGAGAAGTTTCTATTCTTCCCTGTCCTCTAACACAAGAGTAATGAAGGCTTCTGCAAATTTTAGAAGTGGAAACCCCAAAGCTAGCAGAAGAAAAGCTATTTCATACGTGGTTTTGTTACACAGTGGAACTCTTTGCTATTTATTATTTCCCAGAGTAGCATTTTTAGTGTGATTTTTAAAAAGCGCTGCATGTTATTACGGTATCAGAAATACACTAGTTATTTAAGAATGGCTGTACTGGTTCACATTAAACATCCATCTAATCTAATATCCCATTTCCAGCATGAAGGCATAAAAAAAAAGATTTCCAAAGATGTCAGAATAGGGTGAGGAAAATAAATATTTGTTTTATTAATAAAAATGCTGGAAAAGAAACTAAACATCATGTTCCAGGATTTCAACCATCCCTGCTGAAGACAGGGATGCGTCTGAACGGGAAAAAGGGGTGGGAGGCACAACAGCGTAATTGCAGGCTTTGCACTTTCCCTCTGCAACCCTGGGCTCACCAGTAGCCACTGAGTAGGATGGACTGGGTAGCCCTATGCTGTACCTCTTTACCCAGTGTCAAAAAACCCACAAACCCTCATCAATAGTAAAATTTAAAACCAGTGACCCCAGCCCCACAGACCTTCAAATCCCAGTATGACTGCAAAGAGAGAGGGAGGGGTAACTACTGCTTTGCCCAAGTTCAGAGGAGATCTCAAATCTCCTCTGCATGATAGTAGGATTACACTCATTTTAGGACAAATCCTGGCTGTGCTCCCTGTGGGACTGTCTGCATTCTTTCACTTCATAGCTATCTGCACAAAGATTTTTAAAATGTGTGGAGATCGCACAAGCACAAACGTGATGGCAGGTGTTTGGGGTTTTTTTTTTCCTACACTAGCAATTCCCTCTCCCATTTTTACCCCTACTTACTCTTCTCTTCTCCCCTTTGCCTGTAGGGCTCTCAAATGGCAGCAAATTAAGTGAAATGCCATCAATAAAGATGAATGAAATCCCAGGGAAACACACGGCAGAATCTTTCCTTGCAAAAGCAAATAATACTTGCCTAAATTAAAAAGTAGCTGCACGGTTTTAGTTTTCAGATTGTGAATCTAGCTTAACTCAAGCCTACGGATATATGTTAAGAGTCCATAGCCAAGGTGAAGGCAGGTTTAATCCTGGTACCAATATCCCACAGCTTTTGAAGTACAAGTAGCAGAGATGGTACCGCTTTGGGCCAAATTGTCATGAAAGCAGCTCCTCTTATAAAAATCCCAGCAACTTCCGTATTAAAAACAAAAGCAAGCAAACAAACAAAACCAAACCCCCACCAAAAAAACCCCCCACAAGAACCAACCAAACAAAACCAACCAAACAAAAAAAAACCCAAACCAAAACAACAACCAAAAAACCCAAAAACAAAACCACGAAAAAACCAAACCAAAAACAACGCAGAAAAAAAACCAAAAACAACAAACCCAAACCCCCAACCTTCAATAATCTGGCTGTGGGTCTGACCCAGAGCTGAACCATGGCAGCAGGTTGTGATTTTGCTCTGGAGAGACACAGATCAGCGCGGTGAACAGCTGGCATCGTGCCACCGCAGAATCTCAAGGGCAGACCTGTCGTGTCTCACTGATACAAATCTAACTACCGTACACGGGGCTGCCACGCACAATCGCACTCCCAAGCCCTCTCTGCCGCACAAGCAGACCCGAGCAAGTCGCCTCGCAAAATTCTTGCGCATCGTGCCAAGAGGATGGCCTATTTTCTTGCAGAGCCTCCCCCCTTACCCCAGAGGATGTGCAAGAACGAGCCAGGAAAAAGGGAAGGAAAACTAAATTCATAGGAAAGAGAGCTCTGGAAAAAAAAAATTGAAAAAAAAGTTTATTTTTTTTAATATCTGCAGCAGGGAGTCCCCATGACTTGCAACTGGCTTTGCATTGGCATCACACACAAAGGTTGTTAGAGAATTATAAAGAGGTTTTCTCCCTCTTCTCCCCCAAAATGCTGGTTTCTCTTGGCTGTTTTCCTTTGTCACTAGCTCCATAGACTTCCACATTTATCCCTGTAACTGTGGTACTTGACTATTTAATTCTAGGACAGCATGTGAAACACACCACACAGAAAGAAACCAGATCTCACTGTAGCTGAAATTCTGGACTATTTCAGGAGGTTTAAAAAAGAAAAAAAAACCACAATTGGAACAAAAAAGCAACCTTTATGATTTATCATTTTTCTAGGATATTCAGAGTATTCCCATTTTCACCCCAGTCTAGTGAACACTGTAACATTGTACTTTCTGATATTCTGGGAGTTATTTTGCATTTCTGTAGGACATTACTTTACAAGTTGGGGGATTTTCCTTAGTTTTTGTTGTTGTTTTTTAAGTGGAACTGATTAATGTGTGAAACAGTATTTTTCAAACTGATGAAGTTTCCTAGTCTATAAGTATACCTCCACATAAAAAGTTATAAATTCTGAGGTGCTTGGACCTTCTGTTTGTAAACAGTAATAATCAATTAAATTGGAGGTCCTAGGTACAGACAAAGAATCCAGGCTAAATCAGAGATTATAACATAAATTTTGTACTCTTGAAAGAAGGAAAGTGAGGGTTTAGGTCTGCTCTTGTTCCGTGGGAGTTCAGCAGATACCAGATTGTATTCTAAACCACATGGGAAGCTAAACGTAGCCTTATCCACTACGTTATTTATTTACAGCCACATGAGCAGATGCATAATGCTTAGATGCTACTGAAATGACATTTCTGTTGGGCAGACAGCTTGCAAACAAAGAAACTATGATGGGATCTTCCTCAGAATCCAGGGGGAAGCCCACATGAATACCAGTGTATATTTGCCCCACACCAGGAGAAGTGCACGTGGGAAAGAAAAGCATTGTCCAGACACTGAGAACAGCAGGAACAAGACTCTTGCTAATTTTAATAATTAAGCAATTGAGATTCCCTCCCCAAATTCTGAGGGAGAGTCCATGTCAGTAATGATGCAAAGCCCTTTCCCTCTGGATTTACAAAGAAAGCTGTTCTTGTGCTTGGCATCTTTGTCTTGATAACAGGCATTACTTTAGAAAAGTAAATACATTCCCCACAGTAGATATTAGAGCCATCCTGGTTCACTTTACACCCATCAGTGCACGTACAGAGGCATTGTATACCTACTGGGATGCAGATTTTGCAGCTCCCCATCAGAAGGTGGGGAAGTCATTTGACTAAATGCATGTAATTATACCAATTTTGATACCAAAAAGGCACAACATTTAAGAGTGTGATAAGACAGTGAGTGAATAGCCAGTCAATACGTCCAGCCAGCAGTTTCCACGTGTTTAGCTACACAAACTTCCAGCCCATGAATTCAAACTAGTCATAACCATCATGTTCCTTCAACTCCTAAATTTCATATATTCTTACTCTTTCTACACACCCAGTATCCTCTTTATTCAATGAAATAATAGAAGCTTGGCTAAAAGGATAACCCCATCCCCATGTTTCATCTCACACTCTCTTTTTTAGGAAAGGTTTAAGATAACTAAACTCAGAAATCAGAATGACAAATACTGCAGCTGCTGAAACACAGCCCCAACATGACAAGTCACACAGGATGTAAATAAATGCCACCAGCAGTATGACCATGGCATTCCCAGAGGATAAAACAACTCCGTGCAGGATGCACTGTGGCTCCCAATGGAAACACAGGTAAGGGAGTACTTGGCTTCTGTGGGGGGAAAAAACAATTTTGTGGTCGTAACAAATTCAGGTAATTACCTCCTCAGAGACAGGTATGATAAACGTGAGCTGGGGTGGCAGCACACTTTGCCTGGACAGCAAGTGTGTCCCAGCTACAACTCTGCCTATCCCCATTTTGAACAACGCAGTTGCTTTGCACAGCAGGTCATCTACCCCATAACAGTTACTTCAGCCTTCATGCTGTATTAACAGGCACTTCACAACAGCTGAGCCTGCAAAAGATGCCCTAGAGGAGATATGTTGCTGTACAATACATCCACATCTTACTTAATCACGGGTTCCCCGTACCCTCAGGTACTCACACAGATGTCAGCATGTTCTGTAAGATGGTGACTCCACCATGAGTAATGGCCTCTACCACAGGCACAGCCTTATGGAAAAGCTCTTCAGTGGTTCATTTAAGCTGTGCCTAGTGGCTTCCATGAGAGACTAACAGTACAAGCTGCCTGAGCGCAATATCTCATTGTGGTCATATTCCCTATGCACTTTCTCCTATCCGTGTGCTGGGACATGGCCTTCCTTCAAATTCAACACTGTTCTGTACAAAATCGACACTAGCAGCATCAGTATTAATATAGTAAATGTATTACTAATGGGCCAAGGCATAAAAGAAGATATTTTATACAGGACCACACATATTTCTAGCAGTTCCAGACTGCAAGACTGACTCACCATCATCCTTTGCCTTCTTATGGTCACCAGTGAGGTGACTGGGAAGCAACTTCTCCAAAAAGCATAAGGTATTTGCAAGGAAGGACTGCACACAAGAAGGAATAACTCTTGTGCTCATATACCCTAGAACAGTGTTATAGCTGCCCCTTTTCTCCTTCAGGCCAGAATATGTGAAGGTAGCAGAGACAATACAGAGTCTTTACTTAGTTTTCCCATTTCACCTGTGATTTAACCCAGCTCCTGCATCACGTATAGATAAACTGGTCTCCAGGTCTCTCAATTTCTATGTGATATTTCACTTTGAAATATCTAAAGAATTGTTAAATAATCTCTGTTTCAAATGATAATCTAGCATTAATTTTTTTAAAGAAAGAAATCCTCAGATTTGTTCCTAAATGTATTTAAATCTTACCAGTGAACATGATGCTGGTTATTAAAAAGTAATTCTGGGGAAATTAGCTTGCAGCTACAAAATTAATATAATTCATTTATTACTTGCAGCCACAAATCAAAATGCTGTTAACACTGCTGCATGCAATTTAATATGCACAGTAAGTTTCCATATGGCTTTAATTTTAGGTTCCCTGGTCACTACAGAGACTCATTTGCAGAATGGTCTGTAGGTACATGAAGTCAGCCCATGCTTACTGGCAGAAAAACTGTTCTAGATGGTTCCTGCATAGTCACAAGAGGCCAAACAGGTCCAAAACCACTAACACCATTTGGGATTACCATATCCTACATAAAACTGAGGAACACCTACATACATTCATAAAACCACAGACATAAAACAGTGTTTATAAGTAAAGGCATCCATAGCCGAACTGCTATTACCAGTTCAGCTGCCTGAACATTGAAGGCACATTTCTTCAAAAACACTGAGCATCCAACAGGACCAAAACATAACAACAATATGATACAACATCATCAATGACTACAAAGCTTAAAACCAAGAAAAGAGCCTAAATTTTGACAGTGACCTATAGGTTGGGTTTTAGTGAAGCATTGCTAAGCTTTTGCATAATGTATTTGGAGTTATGCATACATTGTGAGTAGCTTGAATGCATCAACTACACAAAGACAGTATGTTGCAAATACATTTCATTTTCAACGGGCTTGTTGCAGAACCTTGTCATGTCTGAACACATGACAGTACTTGTTCAAAGTTGTCTCTCTCTTACCTTCTTCAAGCGCTAAGACACAAATCCACACCAAACTCCGGGAGCATTGGGCTCATCGTTGCCTAACAAAGCCCACTGGAGAGTGGATTTATGCCTCTAGATTCAAATCCAATTGATCAATTGACTGAGAGCAAAAGCAATAAACAGAGCCCTTTCCAAATAAGAGCAGGCCAGCATCCCTCACCACAGCTCTGACCATACTAGTGACTACTAGGCTGCAAGCACATGCAAGTCGCAGCAATACACATTCCATCCCTCTTCACCCTCCTCCAAAAAAAAACCAAAACAAACCAAAATCCACCCAATGAAATGTTTCTCATAACCAAATCAAGGTGTTTCAAAATGCTTTTGGTTCATTGGAAGTTTTCTGACAAGCTTTGCTAATAAAATTATTGGAGATTCCCAGTGTACTTCCTCTGTCACTTAAACAGACAACTGGCATCAGCTGTGGCATGACAGTCAGCATCGGGTCAACAGCAAATAAGGCCAAAATTATAGGCACGGAATTTTTTCATTAGCAGCACTTGTGATTGAACCCTTGCCACTTGTTCGATAAGTCAGCAGCTGGTTTGGTTCAGCACTGTTCAGCTGCGCCTGGGTTCCACTTATAGCTGGGAAACCGCATCAAGCACAGCTTCAGTCATATCCAAACTCAGAATAAGAGGGCATGAAGCTGGGGCAACAAAAAGCATTTCACATCCTGAGACCACAGTGCATCAAGTATCTGCCCAAAAGCACCCAACAAAGGCAAAAACACCACCCAAAAATAGGAGGTCAGGCTTACCAGATATCCACTGGACTAGTCAAAAAGAATGAGAAGCAGAGGGTCGGTCTTGATGGCTGTTATTTACCAGAGACACCTTTGAGGCATCATTAGCTATTGGTTGTTCATAGTGGTTGATGTCAACACAGCCCCTCACCTGGAAAACATCTTTGCCAGATCTCTCCTGCACAGCAAAGGCATTAGCATGCCATTGCAGCCTGGCTAACCACAGATGGGAAAAATCATCAGAGATCAAAGCACTGACTATGCTGAAGCCCTGATTCTTAAGAGGTTCAGTGAAACAAGCCTCTGATCTAACCTCTTCCAGGATTTCAGGTTATTTTGACTAATTTCTAGCTGACACTTTTGGGACAACCCCAGGCTAAATTACTGTGAAGGGAGACAGATGGAAGGAAGAACAATAGAAGCAGGCAGCCTATTACAACTTAAGTCCTGCTCTTTCTAGCACTCCTGACATCAATAAGTCCTGTCCACCAGAAGGGCATCACGAGGGCAAGGGGGCTCACAGAAATATTCCACTGCATTCACACAATGATTTCCTGAGATGGGAGGGAACGCAGGAGCTGCCTTCTTTATTTTAGTACTGTCAACTGTTAGTACAGAGAGTCTCTTTCTGGTGCGTTATGTTCTAGTAAGCTGGCAGACCTGTTGGGAATATAATGAGGTCTGTGCATGCACCTCCTGGTGTGATGTTTAAAAACTCCATTTCTAACAACTTATTCCTCAGATGCTCTCTTGATTTTCTTGAGGCGTAAGGACCAGTTGACTATGCAAATGAAAGAAGAGAATGTAGGAAATGAGTTAGACACAAAGGGAGTTGCTGGCAAATGCCATTGCTTCCTCGGGGCATAATGGTAAGAGACAGCTGCTACTGCCAGCCCAGAAGCAGTAGCTGAGGGGGTTAGCACAGCTCTGTTGAAAATCTTCTGTCTGATGAATAACTAGGCAGAAGCTGCCTATGCTCACGAGGCAGGACCCCCAAACCAAGATCTTTGATTCTTGCTCTGCTCTTCCCCATTATCACCCACTCTAAATGCACAAAGGAGTGATATTAGATGATTTTGTAGCAGTGTGTGAGTTTATTGTCTGAAAGTGCTTTGTAACAGGAGGGGTGTGACAGAAAATCAACTGCGAGTACATGAGAAGCACCATCCCTTGCAACTTCCAAGGTGTTATTGTAAGAATATGGTGACTATTTTGGAAGTAAGACATTAATTTTTCTGGATCAAACACTTTGAAATATGAACCACTTCGATGACTGTAGAATAAGTCATTCCACACATATTCCATCACTGTACACAATACTATGGCTTTATCTTTTATTTTCATCATGGAGTGATTCCCTCAAGTAATTATCATGGCAATCGTAATTCTGATACACGTATTTTGTTGTTCTGCCCAATAAATGGTAGCAGAGTACTGTAACTGATGTGCATACATAAATATTTTAGGACTTAGTGCTTCTTAAAGTGTTTGGCAATACTTATGGTAGCCAGTAAATACTGATACTTTTCTTTCGCCTCCAAAAGAATCTGTCATTTGGAGAACTGGCACGATGCTTAGAGCACCACTTGACGGAAGAAAAAAATAACACAAATGTTTATTGGTGGTATTAAAGGAAATGCTTGGTGTTTTTCAGCTCTGAGCAGAATAGCTGTCTGGAGTGCCACACGTTATGATCTCCACAGAGAGACAGAATACAAATCCTTCCGCAGGGGAAAATCTTCATTTCAAACAAGGGAGAAACCAAGCCTCTCAATATTAAATGATTTAAAAGCACAATCTATTTAAAAAAAAAAGAAAAAAAGACACTTGTGCACTTTTCCTGGGAGTTGAGGCACCTGATACTTTCCAAAACACCCAAAGAGAGTAAGCAGTAAGCAAAAAGCACATTTCATGATTTTTCTGCTCTTCCCTCAGCACTTTCCTGGAATTGTGCTAAATCTCATCTGAGGTGATGCATGCTCACCAGCAGAAGGCTAGGTCCCTATGGCAAGATTCCACCCTCATTTCTACCAGCAAAAACCCTTTCAACACACTGGATTTACTCAGGTATTAGTGAGGACATGCATGGAAACTTTGCATCAAACTCAAAGTGCAACATACTCCACATTTCTACCCAGCAACAAATATAAATATCCTGCTCTTATAGCATTCACTTTTATCTGTTTGTTTCACCTTCTTTGATTGTTTTTGTTTATTTGCTTTTTCCCCTTCCTCTCTCCTAAAGCACTTCATGGTTGTAAGTTTGCACCATTACTACTGGCCTATGAATGAGAAAAAACAAGATTAAAAGGTTGCCCGAAGAAGTCATGAAGTGAGCAGAAGCCTGGTGACCTACCTCTGGAACTGAACCCAGATTCCTTCAATCAGATTTCAGATACATGACTGAGCTACCTTGCTTAATGGCTGTCACACATCAGCTGAGCCCCAGTGAAAATAGTTTAAATTAGCTTGTGCTACCCTACATTTGCAACAGCTCAGCTGCTATGCAGGAACTCATTAAGCTATGGTAACTTGCTCAAGTGTCTGAGACAGACCTCAGTCTGATGCTTTACCCAGTGGCCCACATAACTACCCAAATCATGCTCTTTGCCTCCATGCCAATAAACATCCTGAGCCCAAAGTAAGGACGTGCCCAAGAAAATAAGGCTCAGTACAATTTTCCAGTAAGATGCTTCAGAAGATTTGTTCAGATAACTAGAGCATCCTCAAAGACGCTTTCTTCTCTCCCTGACCTAGATCTGGACAGAGCTCTCTGCAGTTCAAATAAACTTCATGGATACCACCAGAATTATCTTCATGTCCTGTCTTTATCTTCTATTTCATGTACAATGTTTTCTTTGTCATTCCACCAACAAAGATTACACTGTTCATTCCTCTTACCTTAACTATTGTTATTTCTTCTCCCTATGATCTCCTCAAGACCTGCTTTTTCAGAACACTTCGAGGAACTGTTTTTTTCCTAGGGGGGGAAAAAGAAAACTTTTTTTTTTTAAAATCAGCCATATAACCCTATTTTCATTAAACTCTACTGACTCCTCCTTAATTTAAAAATTCAATTCCAAACTGTCTCTATCCTTCTCTCTTCCTATCTACACCATCTGTTCATCTATTGTCCACCAGAAATGCAGTGCAGGAAACTTCACTTCAGCTGGTGCGGTGTGAAGTGCACAACCTGATCCTTGAGCCACATGCCTTTTTTGGAAAGAAGGCTCTTATTCATTCCTGCTTTCTTCCTTAATCTCTCTTTTGGGGTATTATAAATGTATCATTTAACTCTACTAAACATTTTAGGAGTCAGATCACATTAAAATGTTATGCAAATTTAAATTCTATTTTCTTGTCTAGCATGGATTTCTTGTTGTTATTTTGTATCCTGTAATATCTATCAAGAGAAATATCTGTGAAGATAATGAAACTATATTAAATGCAGAGCAAAAGTAAATATCCCTACATTCCTCACCCAGTGTAGTTCAGCATCAAGTTTTCTAAGTCACTAGCTTAAACCTTGTGCTAAGCGTTATTTCACTATTATATCTACAAAACTGAATGGAACCACAACATTTTGGGTATCTATGGAGTTGCCATAAGATTCGTAATTTTACATGAAAGCGCGAGTCAACTTATACAACCACAAAGTCATATTTTGGAGGGGGCAAATGCAAGGAGAGCAGTTCCTCTCTAATGCTACAAACTTACCAAAGCAGCTCAAGAAAAAGCAGACTGGTCTTCTCTCATGTGATATTCTCATAGTTATTTCAACAAGTAACTACAATTTCAGCTTTGTACTGTAGCACAAAAGCATCAATTATCTGTGAGAGACCTCTGAACACACTACAATGCCTTCCTAGAATTCTGACTCCTCACTAGCAAGCCAAAGTCAGACTTAGCTTCAGGATTACCTCTCAGGGCTGATGGCTGGATTGGACTAGCACTAAGGACTGCTAATAAATGCAATTTCCTGGCTGAGGGAAGAAGTAGGAAAGGGAGGATTGCTATAACTGTTTTCACCTGGTTGAGTTGAGACCTTGCTGTTTGCTTAGACCAGCCCCACCAGCTGTGACCCTGAAGGAGCCATTCTTTACTTGTTCTATCAGGTCTCTAAGGGGTTGTCTCTTATTGCTTCTATCTATGAGACAATGTCATGGGTTTAATGGTCAGTTTGTCTATTAGGGTGTCATGTAGTCTCCCCACTATCCTACAGAAGAACCAGTCAATGGTCTTAAACTGGGCAGCAATGGTCAGGGAAGGGCTGGCCTCAGGCTTGCTTGATACAGACTCCAAATTGCCCTCCCTGGTGGCAATTTGTTCAGATCATTGGCAGGTTTTAAAGCTGTGTATTCAGAGCAAAACCTCTGGGAAAAGACAATGAAAATTTTGTTCTTTGGCATCTCCATGAGGGAATCCGTACTTTAGCTCAATCAGTAGCTACTAAAGTGACGGAGGAAATGAGATGCGAATCCTTTTCAACAAGGGGGAAAGGGTATCTGTCCCCAAGTGCTTATGCCTAGGTACCATGCCAGGAGCAGAAAAGCAAACAAATGAAAATGAACATGTTTTTAAATAAAAAAATGGCAAATAGGGAATGTTCCCTGAAACTAGGAAGAATAGAATAGCTCAACACACTAAAATTATGCTGGAGACAAAACCAAATGCATCCTATTGCATTTTCCCAGAGCTAGGAAGAAAGTAACTAGTTCATAAATTCCATCAGGAGCTTGGGGATTTTTGATGTAATGAGTTTTACAGTTTCAGAGGAGTCTGCTTTGCTAATAATTATGTAACAGTAATTAAATCTGAAAAAGGCTGTACTCTAACTATGTTGATTTATTGCAGCTCCAACAAAGTACTCCTAGAGTGTGCTTTGGAGCGTGCACCTCCTCCCTCCAGTTTTCTTTAAATTCTCACAGAGCACTGGGTCACAGATGGTCTGAGATGCGATATTTTCCCTATTAAATTCCTAATAATCTTTTTCTGAGGCTGAGTCATGGAAGCCTGGGGATTTCTCATTTTAATTAGAAGGTTTAAGGAGCTAACTCTGTTTGAAATTTCCTCCTAGGAGATATGGGTGCAGGTGATCCCATTCAGAAGAATGACACAATATCAAGGCCAACATCTCATTTCCATATTAGATTGCAGCTAGTTTGGCATAACTCCTGATCTGGATGCTGATGATGTGCCGCCTGAGCAGGAGGCACGAACTTTTACCATTTGAAAACAGGATTATTTTAGGATTATGTCTGAAGACATTTTAGGCTCTAGATGGATGTTTCCTACCCTACCACAACGCTCCATCCCCCTCTGTAGAAACCATTTAGAAATGTGAATTATTTATTAGTCTTATTGAAGCAATAATTTTATATCATTTGGAAAGCAGTACTGTTAAGGATGCTCATACAAAGATTTACTCTATTGTCCAAAGGCCTCATCCTTACAGTATTTAAGATATTAGTGTTTCAGGCGGATTTTGTCTGCAAATGTTATAAGCTATATAAACAGAGCATTCACCCAGCAAATTTTTTTTACGTACAGCTTCAGCAGTTGCAGTACGCGAAGAGCAACGTCCCACCCCTGCCATCCAAAGGAGGTTATTCTTAGGCTCTCATAGCTGAGTTTGATCATTTGTAAGAATGCCTGTTGTTTAAGAGTTAGTCTGGTGTACTATTCATATGTCCCTTGATAGTCTATTGTGAAAAAAACTCTGCTTCTTAGAAGACAGCTGTTGAAGTTTCGTCAGCCTACACTGTACAGCCAATTCCTGTGCTTTAGGAAAATAATGAGCATCTCTTATTCTTCCAGCATGGCATGCAGTTGTCAAGAAGTCAGATGAGACATTATTTGCCTTCCATAACACTAGGTAGCTTCTCAGTTTTCAGAAGACAGAAGTGACTGTATTTTGGAAAAACAAAAAAAAAAAATCACCCACTCTAAGCTGCACCACTTAAACATGCTAAAAATAAGATTTCTTTGGAAGTATTACTGCAGCATATAGACTTGGCTGTGAATAGAAGAAATAACCTTTTCCTCATTAAATCCTGACAGTTGTGCCGTCTCTGTGAATGGGATTCGATGAGCCTGAAGTTTTAACTTTGTAATGCTTTTTAAAAATACTCTGCATGTAACAGTTCAAAAGCTTAAGTTGTCATAAATGGTTTAAAAGGTTTCATTTCTGTATATAATCCACGCATTCGTATATGCGATTTTTATGCCTCTTGTTGCTGAAATGCCCTAAAGATTTGGGATTTAATTTAATGGCATTTCTCTTATATGTCACAGAAACAAAAACCACCAAAGACACAGAATAGTGCTTTAGACTGTTCTCCAAAGATCAAATCATCCTTACTGTCATAACATGGTCTTCAAATGCCCCGCAAATAGGGTTCCTCCCAGTAAAGTGCTACACCGTTTGGAAAAGAGGAAGAAGCCATACTGGTATTGACTAAGGAAAGCCAACCATTGCCTGGGATACAGCAAGAAAGAAGGATTTGACCCTTGATTGCATGTAATGTTTTGTATATGAAATACCAATGTGTGAGCTGGAAAACCAGCTAGTCTTTCGAACTCCCATGAGCCCAGCCAACTCTCCGAGAATTGGTTGGTTTTGGCCACTTGCTTCACTACGTCTTTTGTGAAGCCCAGGAAGAAGCTGGCTTGTGGTATCTGCCTGGCCAAGACCCTCATGTTGGCCTCCATCACGCACATTTATAATATTGCTTCTTATAATAAGAAGGAAAGTACATCCAGCACTAGAATTGTGTGGAAAACCCAGTTGTGCTATTTTCCACACCCAAAAAGCAAGCACTGCTTTTCAGGTCCCATTCACATAATGGTTGAGAATGAAAATGAGCTCTTCAGTGGAGGGTCAGCAGAAAGCATGGACCATGGCAGCTTTTTCCAAAGCAGCCAGACTTCCAGCTCTGTCCTCATCCTTGAAGGCTGAAAATATGAAAACACAGGGAAAGGTAGGTTTAAAATACTCTGTAAAGCAAAGAGTTAAAGTGGCAGATGAAATCAGGTTCTGCAATGAGTTAGAGGGAAAATGTCTCTGAGTTCTGATTAATGACCAGGGACACCTAGAGCTGCTTTGCCTGTCTCAGCAGTACATGACTGGTGCAGCAGGGTAATGTCTAATAACTAATCTTTGACACTAGAATTAAGTCATTTTGCAAGAAAGCAGGTCATTAGAAGCTAAATTGAATTATAAGTAATACTATCTCTATGGAGGATTGTAAATTAATTGGTTTTTAACAATAACATTTCTGTATTTTATTAAAGCGGTGTAAGAATTCAGTGAAGAAAAGAATGTAGCAGATAAACAGGGCAGGTGTTGATGATGCAAATGAAATAGATGACAGATGGTTAGTAGCACGATCACTCACTGTGTGTGTATAATGGATAGAGGTAATCAAATTCCTTTGTGAATTGGTGACTTTCTTTACATCAAGAACTTTAACTGTGCCGTGCTTATACAGCTTCTCCTTAAAAATTAACTCCACTCCTTGTCATTATCTGGAGGTGCAGGACACTTGTATTTGCATACTGTCACTAACAAAAGCCAGGCGTGCAAATAAAACCCCACCTGGACAACCAGCTACGTTTACAAAGTGGTCGCGAGACTCTGGAGAAGCCTCTTCCATCAGAGAGCAGCCCACCCCCCAGGAGCAGCTCAGGTGACCCCCGGTGTAAAGGCTTTTCTCCAGAACTGCTGGGCTGAATATGACCCCATGACATGGGTGCTGACCCCCAAACCCCAGGTTATGGCTCTGTCTCTGAGAGAAGAGACAAGTTAATGCCGCAGCAGAATAAGAGGACTGTTACTTGTTGATGGGTGCTAAGCGCAGCTCAGTCCACAACCAGTACACTGATTTTTGAGGGAGATTTATTTCATGGCACCACAGAGCTATGCCTGATGATATGACATGGGCTGCAAGAGAAAATCACCAGGCTCTAGATGCAGAGATATCACATCATTATATATCCACCACACACACATGCAAACACACCCAGGGAAAAAAACAGAGAATGCTTGAGCCAGCACTTACTTTACAGAAAGCTGTCCTTGTTCTGAGCCAAAAAAAATGAGCAAAAATAATTGATCAAGGATGGCAGACACCATATCAGGAGCCAATCTTTCAGCAGAGCAGTTTCCAAGATGAATACAGAATGGGCTGCTGACAGGGTAGATGGGAAATATTATCTACACACAGCACTTTCTTAACTCTCTGCATTTCATCCAGACAAAGCCATGCCTTTTCTGTGGAAGTACTCTGCACACAGCAATGTTGGGAGAACCCCTGAAAGATATTTCTAGGATCACTGGTGATGCCAGGTTGACATTGCCTCAGTCCTTTCTCTTACAAGGACAAGCAGAGCATCACTGCACCAAGGCAGCCTCAAGCTCTTCAGGGGAGTGGTGTTGTCAAGGTGTCGCAAGGGTGGTGTAAAAGGGCAATGGTCTTGTTTCCGTGGTCTAGCTAAGTATTCCTGTAAGGAACCGTTCTGTTTAAGCACCTGCATTGTGCACCTCTTCTTCATCCTCAAGGAACGGAGAGCATGGCTTCAGGGGAAGAGCGTGGTGGCAGGATCCTCTGCAGCATCCCTCCACCACACCTAATTCAGCTAAACAGCAAAGACCTCTCCTAAACTGTAAAACTGCTCAGCAGAAGGCTTTGTTTGCTCTAAGGGTAGCTTCAGGGCCATAATGTCAGCTGCTTGCACCCTCCTCTGTCACCAGAAGCCTGAGCCTGGATAAATGCAGATCACTTACCATGCTTATGGAGAGCTTCTCAATATAATGATTTTTGTCTAAGTGCTGAAATATTTCAGTGATAGGTGTCCTGCTGCACACACAGAGCTGTGTACAGCATTAGAAATCTGGGCAATATAGTTGATGATTTGCTTAAGTATCTGTTGTGTTTTACTGAGGCATGTAACTTTTTCATATTTTGAATATTTGTCCTTGAAACTTTGAGTGTGTTAATGAAAAGTTAATTCAGCTAACAAAGCATCACAGAAAGGATTTTTTTCTATTTTACCTCTTTGTAGAAGGAACGTACTTATTCACTTTCTCTTACCAGCGGTACCCTGTACGAAGTCAAGGAAAATAACCCATACAATTGCCCTTGTGCATGAGTCAACATGGAAAAGTGAGACAGCGGCCCTTCAGTAGAAACAAAGACACTTTCTTTAGCTGTTAAGAAAGCCATTGCAGCATCAAGGATAAAAAAAAGAACACAAACAAACAAAAACAACAACCAAAACCAAAACAACCAAAACCAAAACAACCAAAACAAAACAAAAACCCCAAAACCAACCAACCAAACAAAAACCAACCAAACAAAAACCCCCCAATCCAAACATGGTGCACAATAAATGCTGTGCTTGAAGCTAAAGGTCAAGAATTCTAGCAAGCCTCTCTGGTTAGGGTACAAATATACACAGATGCTAAAGAAAGTTTACTATGATTTATGTTAGGGAATCAAAATACTTCTCTATGTTAGATGACAGAGCACATTATTAAATATCTTTTGTGATATATTAAAAACAAAATTCATGACACTGGCTTGGAGCAGAATATTTTCTCCCCCCAAAACTACATCTACTCTGTATTAGAATGAAATTGTAGCAGGATGCTGTATCATTAGAACAGTGGAGATGCACACACAGTCCAGAGATTACCATATGCAACAAAAGACTGGAACTATGTTCAAGACCCCTTGATGTTTTGTTTTATTCGTGCTATATTTCTGGTTTATGATTCTTTAATATTATACAACCATTATTTTGGTTTATTCACGTCTATGACTGACACCTGCAAACAATTTAACAAAGTTATCAGGGAATGTTATTATTTTTTTCCTATGGGAAAACTGTATTTCACAAAGGAAAGAATATGAGATTATATTATTTCTTTTGGGGAAGGCAAAACACAGAACCTTCATGTTAAAGAAACTATGCATGAATCCTTTAATATCATAAGTATTTGAAATAAAGAGAGTAACTGCAACTGAATAAAATAAAAAAAAAAGCTATTTTGAATTTTTTTTCTCACTGCTTTTAAATTATATCTGCTTAGGCATCAAATCTTTGTTGTTCCCATTGTTGCTTCTGTTCCTTGCCTGCCCTACAGAGAGAAAACAACAAAGAATGAGTTTTGTTATTTCTTTTTTACGAAGCAGCATTGACAACTAATTTCAAAATACATTGTTAGTGTGGAAAGTCTAACCCTGAACAAAAAGCTGTGGCAGGACAAAACATGAACTGTTGCATTTTCACAACTGGTCATGGTTAACAAGTAGAGAAGAAGGTGTTTTGATTCTTAGGCAGGCTGAGCTTACAAGAGTATTTCTTATAAAAAAAAAATATTTCCACATAACGTACAGAATACAGAAGCTAGCAAGGAACAGAACTGCCTGCAGGAAACATGCACACACTATTTTTATTATCAAGTTTGTGAGCTGCAGAATACTTTAAAATGAAAGCAGTTAGATCCCATGAAGAAGTATTTATTTATCACTTCCCAGCAGGGTAAGAGTGCTCTCCTGTGGGGACTGGAACTGTCTCCATGCTGGTCAGAAGCTCCTTTAGGAGGACACACAGTTAGCTCTGCATCATCCAGGGTTCACGTTTCTGCCTTGGCACCTGGACTCGCTGAAATTTGTGAAGAATTACATGCTTAACGGGAAGAAGAATTTGAATATTCATGGATTTTAGCTGCTCCCTCCCCCCAGCTGTCCTCTAGGGTCGTTTTGACAGAGTTACAGATGCCCAGAAGCTGAAAAGGTACTGCAAGAGACCTCAGTCATTCAGGTAATATGTATTTTAGCAACTATGGTGCAGTCTCTCAACACTATTCCCATACTTCTTTGAGACAACAACAGAAAACTTGCATTGAGTAATGTTACCTCTCACTCGCTACCCTGGGGCAGGTTGGGGAAGGGAGGAAATATATCCTATATAATTAAATTAAGATAGACTTTAGGTGAGTAACCCCTATCTTTCCCTGCGTATGTTGGGTCTGGGTCTTTGCATGAATAGCAGAAATGCCAGATTAAATGTACCTTTTTGTAATTGAAATCTCCTCTGGAAATACTAGTGGTAGAAAGCAGAAATACAGGGGAAAGTTAATGAGGACAAACACCCTTGCAGCATTTTTGTTCCTTAACTTTTCAATATTCCTGCTACCAAAGAGGATCTAGAGAAATAGTGTGATCATCAGTTGCTTACTCATCAAAACCCTTACCCTGTGGGTAGGTGGGAAAAGGAGAAAACACAGAAGAAGTAACAGTAAAGATACATTCAATTTTGCTGATTCAAGGAATCCAAAATATCAAAAGAATCCATGGTTTTTTTTTACATAGGCTTCTTCTTTGAGCCGTTTTGGAAGACCCAAGAGCTAGGTGTGTTTTGAGATGGGAACAACAAAACCACACTTGAGTCAAAGGCTTGTTCAGAGAATTTTTGGCTGCCTGTGAACTTCAGATGGAGTCATAGAGAAAGGGCTGGACACTGGGAGACAAAATGAGATGCATCTCTGTAACCTGCTGCAGGCTGATGGAGGAACCTGGAGAGAAAGAGCCTTTAAAGCAGGCTCTAGGGATCTCCTAAAATAGATATCAGATTTTTAGAAAAAAAAAATAAATTTCTAAGTAGGATTTACTTTTTAAAGCTGTTACTGAGAAGTAAGCAGCTTTTCATTTTAGGTTTTTTTTTTTTCCTACTCAGAAAGCACACAATTTCTGCTACATTAACCTAATTTTGTGGCTCTTACATGATGTATGTTAGATAATAAACTTTCCATGTTTGTCTTTAACTGGAATTTTGGAATAGGAATCTAATATCGAACAGCTATCTTGTAGGGATCAAGCACCACCTCATCTGTTACTGTCAAAATACTTGACAGGTGCCTTAAAACTTCTGAGGGATTTCAGAGAGAAAGTGGCACTTGCTGTAGTCCACAGAGCTTCTCAGGATTTAACTGGGCAAGAACAGAAAGAAATGGCTGCCACAGCTTAAAGGGAAAGCAAATCACCAAGAAAAAGGAAGTGCTACAGTAAAGAAATCCTTTCTTCTCCAGGAAAATAACCTACCTTTCCCTAGACATGTTAGAGGCTTTCATGATAAAACAATATCAAAGGTGTGGAAAAATGGATGTAAAAGATTTTTTGTGAGCTAGACCTACACCACTTCAAAAAAACCTGGCAAATTAGTCAAAAGATTGTGTCTGCCTCTCAGTAACCACGTGGCACCAAAGATGAAGTTACAGCTGCAAAAGCCATAGAAAAACTCATTTGTTCCTGAAAAAATATTTAACCTAGAATTAACAAGAGACAGCACAATCCAGTGATCTGGCATGCATATGTGATCCATGATGTCCATAACACAGTCACTTGGATATCTGATGGAAGGATTTTGAGTTGCTTTCACAAGGGCTTGACTGTTGTGGAAGAGGCAGCTGAAAGGAGAGCTGGCATCGCTCTCGACATAGGGAACTGCATGGGAGATGGAATGGAGAAGGTGCTGTGGGAAAGACCCAGACAGCTGGGCAAGAGACACATGATAAACCTGAGCAGAAGAAAAACCCAACCAGCCAAACATCTGCACTGAAGCACAATCACAAGCATTTCAGCCGCTGCACTTCTTGATAATGAGTAAAGGGAAGTTGCATGAGACTTGTGCTGTTCAGAAATGACTCAAAGCTGAGCAGCTCCTTACAGCCTGTATCTGAGTGGCAGCCAGTCAGCCCGGGGAAACACAAGCCTCTGTGTAACACAACCAGTGGGACCAACACTCTCATGACAGAGTCTCACAAGGGAGAGTTCCCCACAACTTTTCTCTTGACAAACTTAAAAATAACTCTGATTGATCAACATGAACACGGTGCACATCTGCAGCTGCTTATAAACAACCTGCTGACTCAAGTGGAAACATCCTGTTGCAGTGCCACATGGACCTCCACATCCACACGTGACTTTTGAGAGGCAGCAATGAAAAGTGTTCAACCCAACTCCCTGCCCTGGGACTCAGCTCTCACAGGCATCTCTGCCTCAGCTTAGTCTCAGGGTCTCTTGACAGAAACAACTGATACAGTGCCCTCACTGCTTTGGTGTTTCGAGGAGCTGCCATGTGTTTTTATACAGGAGACCCAAAGCTGGTGGGAATGGAAGCTTCACTCAGCTGGAGGTCTACCTCAAACACTATCCCCATCATCTGCATCTACAGCCTACTAGTCTAAATGCACACATCACCACTCCTTGGAGAAATGACAATGCCCAGGTGGTCAAATCATACCAAACATCTGTTTTTCTGATCTTTATTCTTTCCATATCTCTACATCTCCAGTGATCCTGACATCAGTGTCTAACTGTGCAGACATTGTGCTCTGCAGCCGTCAGTTGAACAAAATGTCAGCAGGTGATGATTCATGCTTCATTGGTGCTGTTCTATAATTTAACAGCAGTATATACAAATTAGGTCTGCCTCCACCGTCTTTTTTTTTTTCAAGAGAGGTGATATTATTTTGATGCTGTTTTCCAGCAACTTCCTTGCTAGTGGTTGAAGGAGACTAGCAGCTACTGGTAAAATTCCTTACCTGAAATGAAGAAATGGCTCATGTTTGTGATAATTCATTTGTGGAAGTTACCATGCCAGATACAAAATATGTAAGGAATAGTTTCAATATGGAGAAATATCTAGCTATGAGATCTTCTAGTAAGAACATCTTGGGAAAGAGATAACATCAGATTAGGAGAAATACCCAGTTTTCCCCTTCTAATTTAAATAATGTATGACTGACTATTTTGTTCCATGTTGATGTACTAGGTTCAGCATTTTTCTATTAAATTAGGCCGTACTTCTGGCCTCATCCACAACTTCCAACATTTATTTTTTGTGAGGTACAAAAAACCTCTGTTATATCATTTACAGTTTTCAATTTCTAAGTTACCTTCATTATACCACTTAAGGAAGATGAGCCGCCTTCCCAGTAACTTTAAGGAAAATTCCATTTTGTACTGAGACATTTTCTGAGACTATTAAGAGGAGCAGGGAACATGTTGTTATGTCCAGTATTTTTTAATAGTGTTACTTGGTTTTGCTACGTCTCTTCCCAATGCTGCCCAACTGCAACCCATGGGGCAACCAAGACCAGAGTTCTACAGGAAAGTATTTAAATAGTTTCTCTTGGGACTTTGCTTCATCTCATTCTTTTCAAATGCTGAATATGACATATCCACAGCCGCTATATGTCTCCTAGACACGTATCGTATTTACAATTATAGCTGGGAAAAAAAAAAAAGTCTTATACCATTGCAGGGAGAAAAGAGGAGGGAAAGAGTGATTTTTCAGAGCCAGTTTCAGTAAAAAGCTGATCCCTCATAAATGATGAGATGAAATATTTTGCACCGATTACCTCTGGGTAATCAACATTTACTGACACGGACTCCAGTTTTTCACATCCACCTACTAAGACCTAAACCTCTTCTGCTTCTGTATGCTGGTAATCTAATTTTGCAGCCTTGGCAACAAGTCACAAGTCTCCCATTCATATCACAGTATTTTAAGAGAGCAGTAACAATAGCCTGAGAAGCGACAGTGAGTGATTCAGTCTCAGAGATACTTTGACAACAAGCATAAACTTCGTTTGTAAACTGTTTCAGCCACTCAAGCACTTGATTTACATTTAGTGACCATACCTGGTTTTAAATACCTTACTAAAAGTTGTTGGACTGGGTGGCTAAAGAAGGTGCTTCATTCCTCCACCACATGTAGGATATATTTTAAGTCTTCATATTTGTCATTATTTACATAACAGTTCATGTAAATCTGGAAAATATTAATAAATCTAGCCTTTTAGGACTACTCTCCAAATACAGAAGACAGCATTTTTTCAATCTGAAAAAAAACATAAAGCTAAAATAAACTTGTTCCTAAGGACTAAGAAAACCCCACAATGTCTTTGGAAATGCTGCTTTGTCTCTCTTTCAGCTTGTTACCAAAGAGCAGCAGATTTTGAATGATTAGCCCCAATGAGTGAATTGCCTGCTGGGGTTTATAACACTAAACCACGTTTCATTTATAAATGAAATGTTTTTTCAGCTTGCTGTCTCAAAGCAATCCCCATGCTCTGCTGTCTTATGAAATATCAAGCTTTAACGTGTTGCTGATGTTTTATACATACTGACAGTCTTGTTTACTAAATACGCGTTATCGTCAATTGTGTTATCCCTAACCACATTATCATTTCTATTTACACCAATCTAATTGGTACTGCTGCTAAGTATTAATAACAGCAGCTAAACCATGGAAAATATAGCAAATATTTCCTCAGCTGAAGGTCACACTCTCACTTGACCTGCTCCCCTTTTTACGTCACTGAATTTAGGGTAGCATGAATAGAGAAGTGCAAAAACAGACCGAACTTGCAGCTGATTTTGTGCTGTGGTTCTTCTCAAAGTCCTGCCCTGCCTCAGTCACAGGCAACTTCACGCACAAAGGATTTATGTGCAACTCCATTGCAAGCAAAGACCTGCTCCAGTCTGACCCAAAGCCCATTGCAGTCAGAGGTCTACCCTGACAATCTGTACCAAGCCCTTATTATCCATAGCACATTTATAATTATTAAGCAGTAGCAGCTACAGCCATTTCAGTAGAAAACCCTTAGAATTTCAGAGGTGATAAAAGCCCTTTTTATCACAAATTCAGAGAAATGTTTCCCCACTCTACTTTGTAGTATGTTTAAAAGAAACTACAGAAATAGTACCTTTCTTTATTGAATGTTAAGTGGTTCTGAAAGAGTAGTTTCTAGGGGGGATCATTTAATTTCTAAACAGTCCCACTGGGTTTCATCTCTTCTGAATTCCATGGGGAAAGAAGAGATAGATACTGCATTTAAAAAAATAAAATTAAAAAATCTGACACCAAGAGGGGAAAATATCTTGCAAGCAATTTACCCTCCCAGAAAGAAAAAAAAAAAAGTGAAAAGGATGATTTAAACAAAAATTAAGGACAACTCACATTTGAATATTATATCTGTGGGCACAAAGCCAAATGCAGATGCATCTAGCCATGTTTTGGACCGAGGCCAAATTCTCTCAGTCCCAGTTGTTCAGTTTTATAGCGAGTGAACAAAAGGGGGGGGTTGATATAATATGGTCGTTTGGTAACCAATGTTTGGGGGCTTGTTAAGGTGCAAGTGAGGGTGTTTATGTGAAAGGAAAGCATAAAATTAACACTGTGTTCTTCAAACCAAAGGATGATCTGTGTCATGTAGCACTGTATTTTGTGACTATTTCCAATAGCAGCAGGGCAGCTCAGCACAGTGATTTACAGGCAAAGATGTGTCAATCCACTGGGTTTCACTTCACGACCATCTTGAGAAAAATCAAATCTGGACATGATATGCAGCGACAAACCCAAATATACCACAGCAATTGTGTTTCTGTCTATAGGCAAACAAACACCTACAATTTAATTCTTCTCTCATAGCACTGCTAAAACAAGTCAAACCTTTAACAAATGTTAACATCTAGGAAATACTAACACACTAATATTGGGGTTTTGCTCCAAATTGCAATGCATTCACCATGGCCCCCTGACCCAACAGATGAGAAGGGAACTTGACAGCTCTGCACTGGGATGGAGCAGAAGAGGAGGTTACCAGCAACGCGAGGGCCACGCACCCTCCTTCTCCCCTCCAGCCAAGCTAATGTATTTTGTGGTGTGGAGGATCAGCGAGTGGGGAAGTGACAGCTGCAGAGGCAGCACCAGCCACCACAGACCCATGGGATATTAGCAGGTACGTTAAGGCTGATCCTGTCGGCATTAATTTCCTGGCTGTCCTCTCTGCAATGTGAAACTCTCCCTGGAAGGGTTTTGGGGCAGCAGAGGGGAAGCTGTATGTTCTGGCTGTTACCCAGAGTGGCTGGGACCAATTGAGGCGACAAAGAACTTCCATGCCACCAGCCTGGACCTCCATCACTGTGACAGTTTGAGGTGCCAGCTCCTCCAAGGGTGGAAAAGAAACCCTCCCTCTCAATGCCTACCAGGAAACAATTGAGAAACTCAGTTAAGTAAGTAATAGTAACGATTAATAATCCTGGGGATTTGTAGCTGCAGGAAGTTAGAATAGCTGGCCAGAGGGAGAACAAAGAGTCTTTTTGATGTCTGGGGTATGTACAGTAGCCAAAAAAAACCTCTACAAGGGGAAATGCAGAGTCCCAACTTTCATTGCTTCCTGGCCACCTAGAGAAGCAATGTGACAGCCAGAAGGTAAGGATGGGCATTGGAGAATGAGTGGAAGCAAGGCCACCCCATCATCCAGGGCTTGTTCCAACTCCAAATCACCTTCCTGCAGAGAAGGGAAAGGGCAAGGCCAGCCCATCCATCGCTGCTGTGGCCAACTCCAAGGGGTCAGTAGTGCCTGTGACACATCCCCCCTCACAGGCAGGGACAGCAATGGGCCTTGGAGGACCATTTTGAATGCTCCCCATGCCGTTCTTGGGCACACTTCTCAAAGCCTAAATTCAGCTTGAGTGCAGGCGGCTGCCTCACAGTTGAAGTCAATGAAGTTGCACCCACCTACACCGGATCTGAATTGACTCTATGAATAGACATGTACAGGGTAGGATATTCAAATTCTGTGGTTGCCAAAACTAGACATCTGTGTCAAAGCATTTGACAAGTGCACTGATATATGTCAGCAAATTGCCTGAGGTACTTGCTAAAAAACTACAGTAACTTTCTCATCCTGATATACTTCATCTGCACAATGATTAGAAAATGGCTACAAAGGCAAAATGTTAATAGCTCCTGCCTGAGAATTTAACTGTGTGCTTGTATTTAAGAAATGAAATGGCAACTTAAATTTCATTATGTTCAAAAGAAAAAAAACAAGCACACCAGCCAAACAAAAAAAATCCACCAAACAAAACCCAGACAAACCAAAACAAAAAACAACCTACAAAAAAACCCACATACAATAAGGTTCAAATACAGGACCTTCAAAAGAAGCTCTATGTGTCAAGGATCTCACTGGGATCTTATGGCAAAGTAATACTTCTGTGACTTACCAACATAGTCTGTAACCACTGCAGGAAACTCGAGGCTATCACGATCATCAATTCCAGCGAGTAACACTGATGGGTCAAGTGCCCTGTCCTGTTCTCTGCCTTAATAACAGGGTTGTGCAGCAGATTGGTGCTTGAGGAATCCATATGCTGACATTTTGCCTCGCTCGCCTCAGCCCGGCCTGTGCTGCTCGTCACTGGCATATCTGGACAGCACATTCGAGCGAGAAAAAAAGCCAAATTGAAATAAAAAAAAAATCCCATTCTGTCTCCTTTTATTATCAAGGGAGCTCAGAGCTTCTAAGGTGTGGAAAGGCCATGAGATAATTCTGAGGAAAGAAATAACTGAGACAGAAGGATATCACCTCTGTTTTTCAGGGGAAGAGGGGGGTGTAGTTTGGATTCCATCAAGACATAATATGTATGTTCTGTTTTGAATTGAAGATGGCTTTAATTATAAGTATACATCAACAAACGTGAGCTGTCAGAGAATACCAGAACAACCCATCCAGGTCTTTGATCACTAAGAGTTGTATTATAAATATATCTATTTTCATACTTCCCCTGACAAAAAAAAAGACCCTTAACTTGAACTGCTGCAAAACCACAATTCTGGGCTTTTCTTTTGCATTCACATTCAAGAAAAAAAAAAGTAACCCAACAAACAAACCCAGCAGATATTCCAAATCCAGCTTGAATACCTAAATAAATTATAGAAAAAGAAAAAGATAGTCACAAGGAATAATTAAGAACAGAAGCATATTTTTATAAAACAACTGAGATAAGGTAGTTCTCCAAACCCATGCACAAAAGACAGATTTCCTAAGTATATGAGCCCAGATGGAAAAATTTACTTAGAAAGTCTTTAACAACCCTGAAGAGCAGAGCAAATTACCCCAGTGCACTGCACTTGTGACATGGCTGTATCCACTCTGAATAAAAGGTAGTATCTCTTCACAGCACCAAAAGTATTTGACATCAGTTTATTTAGAACTGCATCACACAGGATAGCTGTATTGCAGAATTTACTGTAGCTTAAGCTGTTACTCTGATAGTTGCAAGATTTAGTTCAGTAATTTTATGCAGTTGGCAAATAGGCAGAAACAGTATAATTTAACATTTATGAATTGCCAATCTCCTCATATAAATACTGTAAGGAATGCTGCAATTATCAAATAATTTAAAGAAAGTAAATTGCAATTTGGGATGCTGCTTATTTGTTAAAGTGATTTATAAATGAACAGAAGCACGTTGACTTAAAGAGCCTAATCCAGTGACTCAACGAAAAAGTTCCTCTGCCTAGCACAGGTGTTTTTGTAATTGTGATACATTAGGAAATTTCTCTGTGTTTAATGGCCCTCAAACTCACCCTTCTTCTTGAAAACAAACCATTGAAATCTTCGATGGAGAAGTGCCTAGGAGCCCGCTCTGGAGTCAGAGGTAAAATGCAATCATCAGCCACATACATATACATGTATATGTATTTGCTTTCTCCAACTGTCTGAAAGGAGGTTGTAGCAAGGTGGGGGTCAGTCTCTTCTCCCAGGTAACAAGTGATAGGACAAGAGCAAACGGCTTCAAGTTGCACTGGGAGAGGTTTAGATTGAATACTAGGAAAAATTTCTTCACCGAAAGGGTTGTAAAGTCATGGAATAGGCTTCCAAGGGCAGTGGTGGAGTCACCATCCCTGGGGATATTGAAAAGGTGTGTAGATGTGGCAGTTAGGGGCATGGTTTAGTGGTGGACTTAACAGTGTTAGGTTTACAATTGGACTCAATGATCTTAAAGGCCTTTTCCAACCTACACGATTCTATGATGCTATGTAGAAGCTATAACTGTTTAGATGGCTCACATTTAGAGTTTCACTGAAGTTTATCCCAATCTGAATGCAACACCCTAGTACTTGTGACTTGCCCAATAAAACCACTCTTATCAAATAAGCTATGCTCAGTACAAGACAAAGAAAGCCTTGAATTACCTTCCTTTCTCTTGCCTACAAGCAAGAGCACTTCCTCTATCCCGTTGCTGTGGCTGCACAGAAACACTTGAGCAGGCAGCAAATCCTTAGGAGCCCAGAGCAGAGGTGCAGGCAAAGTTAGCCCTTGTTAACTCACAGGAAGGGAAGTTCCTGCATATGAAAGAAATTGTGTAAGGAGAAACCACCTGTTCCCTGAAATCTGACATTTATTGCTTAAATATGGGGTCAAGCCCGCAATTTAGAATGAATCAACATGAGAAAAGCTCAAAAGATGTTTGAGCCACAGACACACGGAAATTTATGTACTAAAGAAATGTATATAAATGCCAAATGTATAAAACAAGGTGAAATGCATTTAACGTAATAAAGAATGTATATATAAAAAAATAAATAATTTATGCTAGCAGAAATACTTTATCTACAAGGACAAACTAAGAATTTCAATGGAATGAACTTACACATTGTCATCTGCTATTTAATTACGTAAAAGCTTTTCTTGAAGAACTATATGTGAGGATTCATATATCTCATTTTGACACGATCCCAGATACGAAAGCAGTAAGACTTTGACGATTTGGCAAAACAGTACTCCTGTTTAATCTCTTGCATTGCGTTCACCTCTATAGTATGAGAATACCTTCCAGTAGAGGAGTAAGCAATATGCCTAATTTGTGTCACATGTTTGTTCTTTCTTCCTCTCCCCGAAGGGATAACTGTGCATGGTGTTTTCCTTTTGCTGTTTCTTGTACACGCAGACTGCTGAGGAAAATTTACTCTGAGGAGGCTAGGGTGAAAGACTTGTATTCATGTCGAAGATGATAAACCCTGCGATGGTATTTCATCTTTGTGCAAAAGCATTACAAACAAAGTAAAATCACCTTTTAGCTTTATATACAAAGTTGTTCTCTCTCGTTGACCCACCCTAAGCACTTACTACATAAAGTACCTGATGAGAACTGAGTCATCAGCATTGGAAAAAACACAGATTATCAGTGAAAACAGGTTCACTAGAATTCTTAAAAGTCTAAGATGGACTCTTCCATTAACAGACACACTAATTCATGTAATGAAATGTCAAAACCACTCACCAAGAAGAGCCTGTCAACATTTTCCCAACAAAACTCTTCCAACAGAAAAACTGGTGTTCTGACTAAAATTAAATTTTTACAAAAAAGTATCTACTTTCTAAGGAAATTTTGCCTGCTTGTTGAAAAAATAAAAACATGAAAACTTTTTGAAGCCCATTCTCTGAAAAGTTCTAGTCACAGGCATAAACTTAGCTTCTTTTCACACATCTTGACAATGTTTAGATCTGTTGACAGTGTTGTTATCAAGAAATGCCGAGGGGACACGGACAGAAATCTGTTTCATGTAGCTCATTTAAGTTAATACCTTCTCCTACCGTTTGCTACCCCAGCACAGCCAGTATGTCCAGAAATAGATGGAAACAACCGTGTGCAAAGGGTGGCTGGTGATAATTCCATCAGAATTAAAATTCAAGGTTCGAAAACCTTGACAACAGGAGGGATCCAGATTTGAATCTGACAGTAGAATGAAAAGAGCAAAATTCTCATTATAAGCACTTCCACGGCTATCTGGGGGATTTAATCCTAGAAAGCTGCATCACAACTGGGTGCAGGTTGCCACTGCTCTCCTGGGGGGCTGAAAGACTGGCTGTCACCTTTGAGGATTCATTCCCTCTAGGCTCCTGCAGCTTGAGGTCAGGAGGAGCATTAGGAGGATACCCTGCGTACAGAGGACCAGATCTAACGTCAATGCTGAAGCCTGGAAATTGATTTTGGCCTTTTCTGTTCAAGGTCTAAACAATCTCTAAGTTTTTTTGTTAAGATTTCAAATACAAAGTAAGTCCATCTCTAATTTATTCAGCAAATACCTGCCAAATTTATTCTAATGTAATAGTGCTCTAAATAGCTATTTTTTTCATTAAATTTGCCTGTTAATAGTATCATAATATTCTGTTTTCAATTACTTAAAAAAATATAAAAACAACAACAAGAAAAAAAAATCACACAAAAAAACCCCTCACCATGAGCAAAAAATGTTTACTTTGTTCTGTCTATGTCTTATATGCTAGATGATCCTTCTGAGACACACTCTTCTGGGAATTTTAGGTAAACACCCCCTATAACCCTAAAGCCCAGGCTCCTGGAGAGGAGGCAGGACCCTTTTGCCCATGGAGATGTGTACACCACGGGATCGAGGGTGCTGGCCTCAAAACAAAAAGAGATGAGGTCAGGACCTTCTCTTTTCAACTTCTTGGCAGCTCTCCTCCCAGCTCTTGCTCTGTCAGGAGTGTCAATAACTCAGTCAGGTTGCACAGCTTTGGGGCTAATTGAGTTCTACTTAACATTTTCACCACCACCATTTTGTCAGCTCTGCACGAATGAGATTTAGTCTTACAAGAGCTCCCAGGGGCTCTAAGCACAGAGCTGTTACTACAGTCTCCTTTCTGGAGATGTAAAGGATTTCTTTAGAAATAAAAGGATAACAACTGAGTGCCTTGAATACAATGGGTCTAGAACTGAGAATAGATTTGCCCTTCACCAGGTTGGCTGGCATGGAGAGTTCCTAGCATCCACAAAACGCCTCTGTTGTTCAAATATGTTCCAGTTTTGTGTCTTGCTGGTCATTTCCTAAATATAAGACCACATAGTATATGTATGCTGTGCTTGGTCAGAGGTGATAGAAATATATTTAAGTAAGGACTGGCCAACACATACAGGTGCCAAGCAGAAATGTTAAAAGTCGATACTGAAGAATGAAGTTACATGAATTTTTTCCAAGAAAACTCTACAAGCATTCCTGAGCCATGCAGCTTCTCAAACTTTGCCTCAAACTTTTGCCTGTCCTAAAACAGTGGGTTACCACAAAAGAAAATGCAAGAAAGAAAATGCAAGAAAGAAAATGCAAGGCCATGTGCAGTGAAAGGCAATTGAGGGCTTTACCTGTCACCCGTATCACCCATCGGTTGAGTTTATTTTGCCTTACATTTTGCTGATACTTGGCAATTCTGCAGGGAGAAAACTCATGTCTTCAAGGGACGAAAGTGTACACTCCACTAGTTTTGGAAGGCATTCTGCAGGGAGAACCTTGAGCTGAGTTTCTTCATGGTGGGTTGCATTATTCCAAGTTTCGAAGGAGGATGGCACACACCCTTTCCTGACAAAGACATAGTGTGTTTTGGGCGTGAGCAACACCAGTTCTTCAAAACCTTTCTCCTCATCAGGCAGGGAGGAGCAAACTCATATATTTTATATTTTTTCAGTAGAATCTTTTTAAGCAAGCCCTGAAACTCTGTATGAGTTAATGTATTAAGCCCCAGGAATGCAGATAGGGAAGTGAAGACATCAGTTCTGTGATTTTTTATATCTGCACTCCTGTCAGCATGAATGCTGAAATCTCTGGAGGTAAAAGTCTGGAGTATTTCACCATCATTGCCAACAAGGTATCAGTAAACTCCATTATGAACCCTCTAGGGGCTCAGTAAATGAACAAAAATGTATGTTAGCCTTGGCTCTGTTTTCTATTGTTAGATGAATGAATTAAATCAAACGTGTCTGATCTGAGGGACCGCTTGGGTTTTAAAGTTTGAAGGGATGATAAATGAAGTGCAGCCTTCCTTTCTCTCTTCTCTGAGTTTGTGATGAGCCCAGTGGCCTACTGAGACAGGGAGGCAAAGAGAGAGGCAAGGAACAGGCTAACACTGGGTTTGCTGTATCTTCTGCCTGTGCATCTGTGATAAAAGCTGTATCATATGTGTCATCTCTGAGAAGTCAGCATATTGTTTTGTGACGGATAATCTTGCATTCATACAAATGTCTTTACTGGGGATAAGTAATATAATGTTCTTCCAATCAACTGTATCAAGTAAATTCCAAGCCTCAATGTCCATACTCATGTGTATTCATGTAAGACCGGTCTGACTCAGGCTCGTTAGCTATATTCTTTCACAGAATAACCCTATGAAAGAGTCTCTCTCTCTGCTTTGTCATGGACAGAGCCTATGGAGATCATCTTCCTAACTGTGCCAGTAGGTTAAGGTCCCTAACTGCTATTTCTCATGCATTTTCTTCTGTCATCTACTTTTCTGGAATGCAGTTGGGCTCATCAAGGGCATGTTTGGAAAGAGAAACTCCTGCAACAACTTGTGAAGAGGAGCTTGCCCCATATGCCAGTACCCAAGGACAGCTGCTAGGCTCCCCAGTTCTCCAGGGAGACGAGTAACAGTGGTAGCTGAAGCCAGCAAGGTCTACTGAGTCTGAAACTGGTAGTGAATTCAGGAAGCCTGGATTTTATTCCATATCTGTCATTGAGTGTTACGTGACTGATCTTAGGCAAATCTTTTTTACCTCTCATTAGCTTCTTTTCTCTCCCACTCATTTTCTATCTTATCTCTTCATGATACAAAAACTCTTTAAGAAAGGAGCCGCCATTCTTTAGATACAGAAAACCAGGCCAGGAGAAATAAGCTGGCTATTACACCATTAAATCATAAACACAACACTTCAGTTCCTTGGTATGTGCATGCAATTTTTAAACACTTTACAAACAATTATTTAAATCTGCTTCTACAGAGTAGTAAACTGACACAGGACATTCAAGTGACTAGCCTTAACTTCTGAGAATAGGTGGCAAACTGTGAGCTACAGCCTTGAAGTCCTGGCTGCTAACCACTTGATACAGTCCTTGTTATCTTTGTACAGTCTGCTAAGTCGGACTTCCTCTATCCTTTCCAGTGATATACATCCAAAGTGCTTGATAAAAAAAAAATCCTCTCAACTTATATAACAAATGCACAAATGTATTTTAGCTCAGAAGTATTGCAGATCCAGAGTTGTCTTTACATGTCACAATCACATTTTCTTACCCATGCTTTTACCATGTGTTGTAAGCATATGGCATGTTGGCAATGCATGACAAGAATGCACAAAGTATGGTGTAAAAAAAAAAAAAAAAAGAAGAAATAATCCTACCAAGAAGTTTGAGGAGCTGCCTACTATTCTATTCGCTCTTGACTAAGTCAGACATCTTCTAAAGTACCCATTTTCTTGTACCCTGACAAGTCTCTCTATTATTGCCAGAGGCTTTTATTTTCATGCTAAATAGAAACAGCTCTGGAAGTGGCTTGGTATTCTGGTCTCTTGCTGACAATAGATAAATGTTAAATCATTAGCTGGTTTACATCAGTGGAGAGTGTAGGCAACCTAATCTACTGAGCACCCACGTGTTTTCCTCATGGGCAAAGAAATTCTGATTTTGTCTGCCTGTGTGCAACACCAAAGCTCTGCTTCTACTGTTTATTCACTGGCTAAAACCTTCTATTTTCATTATTCAGTGGATGAAACCGACAATTAAGGTGCTACTTAGCCTATACTACTAAATTAAATAGTGCAAAGGAAACTTCCCTGCCACTGAAAGCTGAATATGTAATTCTCACAACAGTTTGCAGCCCAGTTTTAGCCTAGGCCAGTCAGTGCCTCCTCAAACCAATTCTCAGCACGATTCAAGTAATAATAACATGGATGAAGGCTTCATTGTGCCAGATGGCCTTGTGGCCAGGGAATAGTCATGTCACTACTAGAGACATAGCCAATATGAAATAGCTGATGGCATCTGATCTGAAATCTTAAGATTTAATCAGCAAATCTCAACAGAGAATGAGGCTCTGTACCTCTTGGTTAGTAATGAAAGCAACAGGTATGCAAAATATCCAGTCACCGCTTTAAAGAAAGCCAGAGCTATTCCCTCTACGAAAAAGCTACAATAAAGACTGAGGCTAACTCCCCCCTTTTCTCCAACTCCCCCCTCATCTCAAATTATACCCTCAACCCCTATTCCAAATCTTTCTCCTTGCTGTAGCAGATAGTCCAGCTGCTCAAACTGACCCTTAAATGTTCCTGTTAGGTGAGCTGATCCTGCCTCCAAGTTTTTGACAGCAGTAGGAAGGCAATAGCATTATGAAGCAGTGCTAAGAAGCAGCCAACAGTCAAGATGATGCCACCTCACACTCACACTTCTCAGCCAAATCCTGGGTAAATACTATTTAAAGCAACGGAGAAATGGGCCCTGAGCTGCAGAACCTGAAGGAAGGCTGCAACCATCACATTTTAAAATTGCTTTCTAATGACATCAAATTGGCTATTCATTAGCTGATAATGAATAGCCAATTCTTCTTGATAATCACACAGGACACTAGAAACAATATTTAAGCAGACCAAAGAAAATTCAGTTCATTTACTAGATTAAGTGAGTGATTTTGGTACCGAACACACAAATTCACTCTCAAGTAAGGGGATAGTAAAAAAAAGTAAACTCCTTTCAGCTGTCAAAATACGTGACACCATGCCAGCAGGTATTAAGCAGACAGAACATGTCCAGCTAAAAACACTGAAAGACAGTGTGAAAAGGAGCAAGTTAAAGTATGAATTGCAGCGTGCTTTCAAAGACTGTGCTGTAGCTAGTGGTAAGCAGTGTATCCTATCAGCTCAGCAAGAGGCAAGAAATCACAATTTGTGACACAAACCGTTTACAGCTGCACACCAGAGCTGTTGTTGTCATCAGAATTATTTTAGTAGAAGCTGGATAAATAATGAGACCTATAGCAAGGCTGTCTAACATTGTCGTATCTACATCCTTATTGTAAAATGGGCAGTACTAAAAAAATCCGTAACAATAGCAATGTTGAATACCCACAGTCCTGCTCATCTGCAAGATGTGTTATAGTAACTCTACCACATCCCACAAATACAAGTGATATGGTTGTGATCAGTATAACATCTGACCTATGTATGAAAACAAACCTGCGTTCTGTATTTGACGATACCTCAGGCTATATCCACATGGCTGGTCACACATTTACGGTACCCACATTTTCCTCACTATTGTAAGCTATACATTTGTTGTAAAGTAACTCTTCGTTAATCAGAAGGGAAATCCAGCTAATCACGTGCATACAATATAAAGCATCAACTGACTCCATGTAGAGGATGCAAAGTCACTCCCTTCTCTCACACAAAATGAGCAGACATGATCTCTGCTAGTCTCTCTTGTTTCCTAACAAAATCATGTCACATACTTTAGAAAACCCAACCATTTTTCTACGGACCATGAGGTATTGGACAAATAAAACCCTTTAAAAGTTAATTTCATTAAGTGAATAGGAAGACGAAGCTATTAGAAGTAATGAATTAGATAGAAAATAAAAGGAAAATACTTCGGCAGATTCAGGATGGCAAAGGAATAAACATTGAAAGACATTAGGAGCAAAACTCTTCTTTCAGATCTGTGGGTATCTCTCTAATACTATTTTCTCCTTGTTTCCCCAAACTTCCCTGTTGACGTGTGGAGAGGGAGCAGAGCATCAAAGACATGCAAGGTCTCTGCTCCACCTGGGGCATCCCTTGGCAGCTCTTTGTCTTGGCTTTTCTGCTTACCCTCACCTACCTCTTACTCCTCCTCTGCTTAAGAGAAGCCAGCAAGTAATGTTGTGCAGCTTTGGCTCATAGTCAGATGATAGCACTTTGCAGCCTCAGTCCTGGTAGATGGTGGGTTTTACCTCCTATGGCGTAAAATGAGCAGATCTGATTTTTCTTGCACAAGTAAAGGAGAAGGAAAGATAGAATCTTGGTTTTGTATTGTGCCAGTGGGACAAGGAGTGGAAAAATCCTGAGCTCCAGCCCAGTCCCCAGGCTCGGTCCCACTCTTGTCTTGGGCAGGTCTGCCAGACTCAGCTTTGCAGCTAGTAATTTGGTTTCTCTGAATAGAAAATATATAAAAACCACAGCTTGGGAACCATTTAAAAAACCCACAAAACCTATTTACAGTCACACTGAAGCCTGTGCACACTGTCAGCTGGCAGAAGTTTGGGGCTTTTTCTCCTAAGCAGTTGAAATGGTTGCTTTAAAATTTCAATGCAAAATGTCTTGATTGTTCTTTTAACTGAGATTTCAATTTCAATTTAACATAACTTTTAATTTTTTTCTTTTTTTTTTCAGAAGTGTTACAGAATCTCAAAATAAAAATGGTAAATTTTGTATCAGAATAAACATTTGGCCAGTGTTTTTATTTTAGTCAAGTCATTGAAACTTCAAATTAAGGTAAGAAGTTAAAATTGCAAAAAAATGCAATTTTTAAGTGTTTCGCTTATCCTTAACTACATGCTATAAATCCCTGTGATTAATTTAGCAAAATAAGAATTCAAGTTAGAGCACTCAAAATAAAAAACTCCACCTCACCCCAAAATGATACTTTGGTATCTTCTTGATCTATTTCAGATTAGATTATTTCTTTAAGGAAAAAAAAAAGCTGTGTTTTTCTCCCTTCATGATGCCAGGACCGAGATAGGGTTGTTTCAATGCCTTTGCAATCCAGAGCAGTACGTGAATCTCAGTGTCCCTGCCCTTTAAGGTTTTCCACTCTGATCCTTCCTCAATTCTCTCTAGTGCTGCTGCCTCAATTTGCAGGAATGCAAAAGCAGCAGTGTTGAGAGAGCCTTCAAATGGCCCATCTCCGTGTGGCAATGTAGTCTTAAAGGGCAGTGACCAATGGATCAAGGGACTCTCTCTTGACGTGCGGTTTCCATGAAGTCACTGATACCAGTGGAACTGCTGCAAGCAAATCAACATAGGCCGAAATACTGTTCTTGGCAGAATTAGTTATATGATGTAGGCTCTATTTAAGAGTTATAAAAACTGTTGTCCAAGGCACATCTATAGCCTATAATAATCATCACAACTGGAAACAATAAATGTTATTAACAATAACAATAAAGTTATTAACAATAAATGTTAGTAACTTTGCTTAATTACAGCCTACTTTCTTCAAAAACAGTCTAAACACAAGATCTGAATTAGCTTTATATGAAAAGTTTTACATTACTCTTTTTATGCTGTTAGGACCTTTGGGGACAAAAGGAAGACTGAAACAGGTGCTAAATTTCGTAAATGACCCAGTTTTAAACTAATTTTAACTGGCAAACTAATGAATGGCTTTATATGAAAGTCTTTGGAAATTCATGCAATACTTGTAAAGGAAGAAATAAAAGTTTTGGGAGGACATGCTGCACTGTTCCAAGGTAAAAAAAAAAAAAGAAAAAAAAAGAAAGAAAACAATTAATCTATTTTCTATAAGCAAAAAAATCCCAAGTTTTAACTTTTGGCCTGTGTCTCCCTGGTATTAAGTGTTATCTATTTTATGGACATGAATAGACCATAAATATACTACAAAGTAATGACATCTTAATTTTGAATGTTTTCTAACTTTAGTTTTACTTCAGTAGAGGAATTCAACTCCATCAACTGAGTGCCGCTTACATTCTTGAAATAGGTCTTACTTTGATATCTTTACTGCTTTTATATGGATATACTTTAGGTATTTAAGTACAACTTCAGAATAACGCCAACAGAAGAACTGCAGAGGTGTTCTCTGTCAAAGAGTCTACAGCCAGTTGGCTAGAGCACTTACTTGGGTAACATTGGATTTTAATCTCATCAGACTGAGAAGGGAATTAGATTTGGTTGCCCCGGGTTGAAGAGGCTGGTTTGCTGCATAAAACCCAGCAGTAGTGATAAGTTAGAAGGAAATGGCCACAACAGCATTTCCTGAGAAGTACAATCCTATTCGTATTCATGAGGCACGCTGAAGAGACAGAAATAGTGGAATATGGAGGTCTGTGGATCTCTATTGTACTTAAATAAGCTGGAAATCAGTATTGGTTTGCTTGGAGGTGTGGTGCAGGGTGCAGCCACACTTTGAGGCATCTCAGGAGGCTAGCAGGTTTTGGAGTTTTGCACTGCAACTCTGCAACCGCCTTTACCTTCCATATCCACCCTCCTTTAACCACCCCATTGTTTTTTACCGGTGAACCTTTTAACCAGCAGCCAGGGAACATATTTCTACTGTGCTTGTAGGTTCTGAGGAAAACAGTTGGTACAGTGTTGTTATGGAGCCTGAAACACATGCACCACAGCGAGGCTTACATTGTCGTTTGGTAGAAAACATTCAGACACCACTATCTACATGTCAACTCAGTTATAACACCGTGTGCATTTGCACCTAATATTGGTTGTAAGCATTATAGGGATTCTAAAGCGCATGGCTGACACGTTATTTAAAGCAAGGCAACAAAAAGGCCAGTAAATGGCCTAGTTGCATTTAAAAATGCCCATCCACATCTAAAAAGAAAAATCATGCTAAAAAAAAAATAAATCACACTAGTCTAAAATCAAGCGATCAGATTCCATTTGCAAATGATTGTAAAACCGGAATAAAAAGTGTAAATGGAGCTGAAATATAACACTATTAACCAGCTATGTTCTAGAGGCTTCCCTTCATTTACTTTTTTTTTAATCTAAGGGGAAAAAAAAAAAAGGTACTGCTGTTGGTACATTATTTCTGCTTAACGCACAAGATCAGTAATTAAATATATTTCTGCTGGTCTTGTGGCCATGGACCTGGGCTTTCTCACTGCAAGTGTAAATTCACGGGTTTTAAAGGTACTGCAGTCTCTTCTGTTTGCTTCTCTGTGATGGACCTGGTGAGGTCT